>CM042444.1:25735926-25815926 GCA_023631565.1 Gymnocephalus cernua
ATGAGGAGGAAGAAGAGGAGGAGGAAGAAGAGGAACTTGAGAATGAGAGTCGACCAGAATCCAACTTCAGCATGGAGTCTGAGTTCTACCGGAACAGAGAGAATGGCTCTAAACTGCCCTCAGAGGAGAAGTCATCACTTGCCATTGAGAAGATGGTGGAAGGTGGAGGGCTCAACTCTATACAGCAGTACAATAATTTGATAGTTGACAATCGTAAAAGGATGCCTTTCTCCAAGAGGGGCTCAGATGGCCAGCGGGACACTGGGGATGAGGACTCAGTGGCTGGGGAGATGGACCACCACCAGCAGGAAGAGAGGACAACCATTAATGGCCGGAACTGTGCCTCCGGTGACTCTTTCTCAGGCCTGTTTCCCCGTAAGCCAACCCCTATCACTAGTCCCAGCCTGTCCAACTCCTCAAATAAGAGGATCAAGATTGAGAAGGATTTGGACATTCCCCCAGCACCCCACATCCCCTCTGAGAACGTCTACTCCCAGTGGTTAGTGGGCTATGCTGCCTCACGCCACTTCATCAAAGACCCTTTCCTAGGCTTCACTGACTCCAGACAATCGCCCTTCGCCACCTCCTCTGAGCACTCGTCCGAGAATGGTAGCCTGCGGTTCTCAACGCCTCCGGGCGACCTGCTGGACGGAGGCCTGTCGGGCCGCAGTGGCACCGCCAGTGGAGGCAGCACGCCTCATCTGGGTGGAGGTCCAGGCCGACCTAGCTCCAAGGATAGCAGGAGGTGTGACACCTGTGAATACTGCGGCAAGGTGTTCAAGAACTGTAGCAACCTGACGGTGCACCGGCGCAGTCACACTGGCGAGAGGCCCTACAAGTGTGAGCTGTGTAACTATGCCTGCGCCCAGAGTTCCAAGCTCACTCGCCACATGAAGACACATGGCCAACATGGTAAGGAGGTCTATCGCTGTGACATTTGCCAAATGCCCTTCAGCGTGTACAGCACTCTGGAAAAACATATGAAAAAGTGGCATGGAGAACATTTGATGACCAATGAGGTCAAAATTGAACAAGCAGAGAGAACCTAAACCATGTTCTCTGTTTCCATACTCTGCGCCACACTTTGACTTAAAAAAATAAACAAAATGGGGTAGCTGGATACTCTTTTTCTGAAATGTTAGTTTTGGGTTAAGTTTGTGTTTTTAAGAAACTGCCAACTGAGAAAAAAAAGTGAAAACAGAGATCTTAACACCAATTGAAGCTGTCTAAACTGCCTCATTTGGGGTTCCTTTTAAAACAATCAGTCAGTTGAGTTATAACATATGTGGAGCCTTTAACTGTGCAATAATTTCTGTATTTATTGAATTTTGTATTTTGGCATGTGCAGGTACATTATTAGTTAGACATTTAAAAGAAAATTGTTTTACTTTGATTTTGCGTTACTCTGTTTTTTAAAAACCGAAATGATATCCTGAGAGTTTTTTAGAAGACAAGTCCATTTTAAGTAATCTTTTTTGACCGCTGCTTGTAGGAAATTGTATATTAAGCTAAACGTGTGATTTCTTGGAGAGAAGCTGAATTCAATCTTCAATTTGAAAGTGGCGTTAACTGAGAATGCTAGAATTAGTCTATTTTGTGTGATGACGATACGCGGACAACAATCCTTTGGCATTGTAGCATGAACTGAGTCTAAAACATGTCAATATAATTGGATATGTAGCACTGAGCGTCATATTTGACAGTAAATCTAAAATCAAAGAGGATCCCAAGGTTCATAAACCCTGTCTCCTTTTGAGAATATCGTTACCAGCCAGAAGAAACGAAAAGATAAGGCAGCTGCTGACTGGTATGTAGTACCAAGCCCTGACAACGCTACGATAACCATCCCTCATTTCTTCTGCTTTACACCCCCCCCCTCCATCTTACCTACACTGATGCATCCATGTATTCTATTTTGCATGACGCCATATGATCTAGGCTATATTATTTACTTGGAGTAAACTGAGCATGAAGCCATGCAATACGAGTATGCATAGAGATAGATAGAGGAATGAGGTGAGCTATAATACTTTTCTTGATTTACCCATTAATTCCTATGCTTGCAGAAGCATTTCCATTTCATCATATGATGAAATAATTAGGGCCAGATGTGTCCTCTACAGCATCCCTTGCTGCCCTCTGTCCTCCCTACCGGGCTAATGTCCAAGCTTTATCCTCAAAGCAGTTATGGCGCTTACGCACTAGTACCAGCTCTGCTCGGCTTGGCTCGACTCGACCGCGGTGCCCTGTCCTCCATTTTCCATTGCAGATTTAGTACCGCCTCATGTGTGAGGCGAGCGTGGTTGGTCGTCATAGCGACACCACAGGAAACTGCCGTGACCTAACGCGACACACACAGAATGTTGAAGGTGTGTTGTTTCTGCTTCTCGGTATGTGGCTGTTGCTACAGCCAGAAGACACATTTAGTTTCAAAAGAAGCTGGAGGCAGCAAAAAAACCACCGCTGGCTAAACTATTTAAAAATGGCGTGTTTGTTCAGGACACCCCCGTCTGTCACTAGCAATGATGACGCAGTGATTAGTGACGATTCTCTCTGACCATTCAGTAGTCTGCAGGTTTTCACGTCACCTTTTGGTATCGCCTCAGCTCGCTTGGAACCTCGACGGGGGTGGTACTAAGAAAAGTACCTGTTAGCTAGTGCCAGGTACTTTTTTTCATAATGGAAAAACAAAAAAGGCGAGTAGAGTCGAGGCGAGTCGAGCAGGTACCAGTTAATGGAAAAATTGCCATTAGACTCATTTGTATTTGAAGTCACAGCCTCTATTTATAACATCAATTAGTTAGAAAGGGTTAATTGTATGTGCATACATGGCAGATGCCACTACTTTAACTACATTTCTGCAGAAAATTTAATTCTCTGATTTTATTGTCGACATTTATAAAAATCAACATCTCTATGCATTTTTTTGTGCTAAAATATCTAAAAACGTGTTTAAAATAATGGGACAACAATTTTAACTATTGTATTAGTGATTCTATAATTGTAAAATCTGATTAATGAAGTTACCTCTCCTTCAAAGTTTCACAGTTAGTTGTGGGACAGTTTTGTGTAGAAGAGGAAATATACATATATATCATTGTGTGCTGAAGTAGTAAAACTAATAGTAAGAGCATCAGTTCACTCCATGCCCCCTTGTTCTTTTAATCATCAAACCCCAGTTTTATTAAGCCCCATCCACCTTCATAGTGGCACTTTCTTTTTAAAATCAGATCTGATGTGAATGCTGTCAATGTATGAATTCAGAGCTCTTAACAACAGACCCGCACTTTATAATTTTTCCGTCCGACACACACACAAAGCTGGACAGAAAAGGTAATAAAGGGTCTAGAGCTTGGGATCTCTTGACACTGAAGTGCCCAGGGTTGTTAGGCTAAGCTTTCCCAATGCTGGCACTCTAAAATTTAAAGAAATCTTTTTTTCTTTCATTTGGGACAGGTTTTGTACTTCGATTCAATTTGACATGAGTGTGCCTTGAATAGCGATCTTCCTATTTATTGTCTCAGACAAATGCAACAATTTTTATTAAGCATCAAATTGAACAAGAAAAGAAAATGTAAAATTTTGTTAACTTTAACTTGTAGTTTGACGTTTCAACAGAAATGTTTAAACCAATACAAATGAAACAATGCTGTGTTTAGGCTTAGGAGTACCCAGCACAATATCTGTGTGTCTGTGTGTGTATATATGTATGCATATGTACATATAAAGGCACAAACCTATATATAGATATATATCAAATTCCTCACTCATAAGGACAAGAGTCTGTCCCACAACAGAAATTTCCAGGAGTGGACAAAAGTTACACAAAAAGTCAAGGAAGAGACTCGACAAAAATCAGGAAATGCAGAAACTAAAAAGAGAATTTAGTGCACTCTGTCTTAAAATAAGTTTACAGTATTGAAACAAGTACAAGGGTAAAATAATATTTGTGTGTATGTGTGTTTTAAACAAACAAGTATTTTTTTTTCTCCGGGTTTGCTTATAAAGTTTCTCTGAATGCCGTAGTGGCGATGTGTATATATTTTTTTTCTTATTTTTTTGGTGACGGGTTTTTAGTATATATATAAATATATATGAATATATATTACTTTTTTTGTTTACTGTAAAAGTATACCAGTATTTGTAATATTGGAGAATGCCTGGGCATTTTACAAAAAATAGAAAAAGGTTGTTTTTTATTTTTTATTTTGCAGTCCAATTTAAATTGTGGGTCTCTTAAACTGTTTTTGTCACTGTAACTGTAAGTCTTAAGTTTTAGTAACTTTTATTCTGCCTTGGGTGTAATGAAATAAAAAAAATAAACAAATTAAAAAATGACTGAGTTGTAACAAACTTGGATTTGGTGATGGGATGGCTGTTAAGGATAGGGGTGGGTGGATGGGGTTCGTCCCTTAGAACTGGCAGAACATTGGTTCTACTTTTCAGGAAAAACACACTGAGAATCCTGACTTGTATCTATTTTTCTTCTTCTGGAATGGATTATTCTTCATGGATGGTTTGAAATACATGTGTAGGCTGTCTTTCCTAAGGAGCTTGTCTTTTTCTTTTTTTTTTACTTGTAGGCATATGTGCATCCTTTTGTGAATACGGTACTCTGAGTACCTCGAGACGTCTTGCTCTTGTAGCTGGTGCAGGGGCAGAGTGACTTCATGCCAATCACAAGATACAACTCACAGGCTGCCACACGCTATTTCTCCTCTCATTGGGCAGGATAAATAACCTGATGAATTTGTACTGTTGTAATGAATCATGTTGTACAGAAAGAGGTCTAAAGGACTTGTGTTTAGTGACAAAACCACCAGTCAATGTTTTGTTTACCGCTCAGTTGGTTGTACATAGTTTTCTATGACTACGCTGTTTTCATTTTGTTTGACCATTTTTGTCTTTTTATTTGTTTGTGATTTCTAACTGGCACTGGCAGTGACTCCCTGTGTGTGTGTATGTGTGTGTGTGTGTGTGTGTGTGTGTGTGTGTGTGTGTGTGTGTGGTGGGGGGCCTTAGGGCAGGTTATTCTGTTTGACCTTTGTGACCTCTATGTCAGTTTTCAGGCACATGCCCTGTTGATATTTCTTGGCATGAGAACAGAGCACAAATACAAGCTGTTACAATTCTTCATCCTCTGCTTGTTTGTCTCATTTTCTTTTAGCTGGCCAGCAGAAAGGGGACCATGGAAACACTGATGGACATACACCTGACATATTCACAAACTCTTAAATTCTGCTTGAGGTATTAGGCATAATTTAGTCCTGAAAAAGTCCTGAAAACATCTTAACTCCAAACTCATTTACTGCTGCCCACAATTATATGAACACCTGCTAATCAAAGAAGTGCCAAGATGATGAAGAAGAAAACAACCTGACTGTGTATTTCATTCCTTTAATGCTTTTTTAAAAACTCATAGAAAATAGTTGGTGCTTAGCTAAAACCCTGAGAGCTACTGAATTTCCCATCAGCATCACCTCTCTTAATGAAGCATAAGCTAATCCAGTAAGGTTGCATTTCTGATGAGATTTGTATTGTCAGCCACTTCTTTCCTGTTTTTATTGGCTCTCCCACCAGGGTCTTCCAATCAAAATCACATCAATGTCACATTGTCAGCTAGCTTTAGATTTCTTCATGTTTGTTTTCAAAATGATAAAAATAAAAAGCAGCGTTGGGATGAAGTTAAGAAAATGTCATTTTTGAAATGTAATAATGTTCAATAGCACGAGGTGGAGGGGTTTGGGACTGTGGGCGGGGCTTTTGGAGTAGAGATGTAATGCTGTTTGTGATGTCACTTTATTTAAATACATGAACTGACTCCTATAGGCTGCGGCTTGTATTCTCTATGATGTCACTGAGATGCGGCCAGTGGACGCCATTTACAGGTTACAGTAAACATGACATTGAGACTCTGCTGTCTACTTCTCCTCTTTTTAAAGTGCACCGCACACCAAAATGATGGTGCATTAGCAGCACATGGAAAGTAAATGAACTGAAATAAACACTTAAGTCCACAAAAAGAGTCCATTGAATACTTCAGATAGTTTTGACCAGTCTAAGCCATTCAACACATAACAATTGACTGTTATCCGGTTTATGATTACATTGCATTTTCTGCATCTATAATTAAGTCTGAATAATTTCTAACCCTCATGTTTATTTTTTAAACTCTATAAAGTTTAACTGTTTATCTATCAGATAGTTAAGACCAGAACAGTAAACTTTAACACATCACAATTCACCATTATCCTGCTAATAGACATTAACTCTTGTGTAGTCATGAACAGGATATATAGTTTTGACCAGTTTAAACTGGGACACGCACCACGATTCACTGTTATTCCTTTACTGACTCTGCTTACTGCATAGTAGAGATTATTGTTATCCTGTTAATGACAACACTGTATTAACAGGATCTTTTTACACATTTATAAGTATTTTAAGATTTTATTCCATTTAAACGTCTAAAATTACATCTGGAGCCCTCAGTGAAAAGAATTCTAGTTCTCCAGTTAATACATTTGACCTGTTTAAACCAGGTTACCTCAACACCATGTTTACTGCTATTACTGCCTCTTATTTGTCATTAACAAGATACTTTATCAGTATTAGTAAGAGTATGATATGAGCCTCTAAACCTTTATTGACATTTGTTTTTAACTTATTGTTTATCTGATGGTTTTGAGCAGCGTCAACCAAGTTCAGTAAGCTGTAAAGTGCTCATATTATGCTTTTTGGTTTTTCCCCTTTACTTTACTTTATTATATATCTTTTTTGTGCACGTTATAGGTTTACAAAGTGAAAAAGCCCAAAGTCTCCCCCAAAGGGACTTATCTCCAACAGAAAACACTGTTCACCAACTGCTCCAAACAGCTCTGTTGTAGTCCAGCCTTTACTTCAGAGACAAACGTTATAATGCTCGCCTAGCTGCTAGCATGGCACGCCCTCATACTCTGCTTCTGACTGGCTAGTAGTCCTTACCTAGGTACTGTGCATGTGCGACTCCCAACAAAGATGTAACATAAGTGAGATGCCTCACTCTGTAGCTAAAACAGAGAGCTCAACACACAGGGTGAAAAGAGGAGCAATGTGCAGTACAACAAAAATATGGTCTTTTTTGAAAATTAAACCATGTAAACCTATTTTGATATAACCTCTAAATACAATTATGAACCTGAAAATGAGCATAATATGAGCACTTTAAAACATCACACTCCTATCCTATATGATACTAACATAATAATGTAAGTATATTTTATTTTCTTACGGACATACAGTACAGTCATACCTGAAAAACTCTGTCAAAACATCACACAGTTTATTTTTCAGTCCTTTAACCTTCAACTTTACATAAGTTACTGTTATCTTGTTAATGGCTACACTTTATTGTAATGAAGTAAAAATACATTCACTGTAAGTATATTGTAATTTCTTTCGGTGTCAATAATTGTATACCTTCAGTGAAAACATTTCTAACCCTCCAGTTATTCAGCTAATTTAAAATCACTCTGCACACACTTACCAGCCACAGTAGCTGTCTTTTTCCCTTATTGGCTGCACCAACTGAAAGCGCATCACTTCAGTGGTGGCACTGCTACTTGTTAATATGTTGAACCTCGCCATCATTTTCCAATGACCACAATAAATAAATGATCATTACATGTGATTCAAAAGTCTTTAGTCAGCTGAAGTGTAGCTTTCAATGACTTATACGCCCAAACTGTGGATTTACTAAATTTTTCACAATTACATACTACTGTCAAAACTTACATTATATTTATGTTCACAACTTAACACATTACTGCAATTTGCTACGTCTACATCTACAAAGATGTAAAATCCACGAAGACCTCTATGAAAGACTTGTGGCAGGAGAGGAAAGAGTATAGGTGAGGCAGAATCTAGAAAGTTTTTTTTATTCTATTAAAAACAATGTGGCGTATCACCTTTTTCTTCCAGTCACAGTGTGGTTTACAGGTCATCACTGGATAGTGTCATTTTTTTCCTTCCACCTTACTCTTCACCATCTTGAACCAGACTAGGGAACAGCCAGCAGAGTCCTGCCTGAGGATCTGAGCCTGTGCTCTGGCTCATGAGAGAGCAGTAGTTCAACAATATAACTGGGAGCTAAACCATGAAGTGCTTTACAAGTAATCTGTAAAATCTTAAAATATTGTATAAAACGTACTAGTAACCAGTGAAGCGAGACAGTTCATTTTGAAAGGTGTGGTCATTGAATGCATTTTGGGTCAAAGCAATAAAAAGACACAAGGCGTTCTTAGTCCCAACTCCTCAAAAACGGCAGCTTGGTCAGTGGCCCTCATGGTCTGTACAAGGCACCTTTTACACTTCACTGGAAATGTATTTGAAATGATTTTATGTGTCAAATAAATTGATCGATTGATGAACGTCTGTATGAGATGCACAGAGCTTTCAGCTGCTCAGACTAGCTGCCGGCCAAACAGCTGACTGCTCATTTAAGTTTAGCCGGCTACTTTATTATATACATTTTTTATTCCAATAAAATAGTTTGTAGATTCTTAACAAGTTGCAATTCACTATGTGTCTACATTTTACGACCACTAGCCTCCGCTTCAAAACAATGCCAGCATGATAATAGAAATGAGCCCGTCTGTCTGTATCAGCTGAGAGGCTGTGTCCTGCCCATTAGAGAGCGGAGAATCGTTTTCAGTGTATGACAAATATTAGCAAAATAATTGATGACAAAACACATTAACAATTGCATTGAATGCACAGACAGGGAACATCCTCAGTAGACTACTTCAGAAAACACAGGGAAAACACCGTTGGCAGCAACGTCACAATTACAAAAGTCCTCTGAAAGCACTGTGTTTTCCATATATGTCACAAGGCGTATGGGTTTAATAAATAAACAAATGAATGAATTAGCCTTTACTTTATTTATGCCATTGACAAATTGACAAATTATGCAAACTAATGTCAGATGCCTCAAATGATGATTTTAAAATTAAATATTATGTAATGAAACTTCCTGCAGTAATATAAGCCTACAGTATGAGTGCATCTATGTTTCTAGTAAAAGAACACATTAATAACCATTGTGACATGCCTTGATAAACGTTACATTGAAGATGTCAATAAAAAAATTATGAATAAGGTCTAATGAATATTATTAGTTATTTACAAAACATGTAATAATTAAGATCAGTGTGCATGATGGAATAGTGGCATTAGAATGTGCCAGAGGCCACCAAATTTTGGCTTTTATGGTCAATGTTTTTTGCTCCTGGCAAAACATGCCCCCGGATACCCCTAAAATAAAAATACGCAAATTGGAGGCAAATTAGCACCCTAAAATTTCCCTTATTTTGATTTTGATGTTTTCGTCTTTCCAATTTCACAGCAGAGGAGGAAGAAGAAATTCAGACCCACAATTAGTCTGAGGAAGGCATGTGTGTGGAGTCGGACAGACCGTGGAGGGTTGGGATGTGGCTTGAGTTTCGAGCCAAATGGGTAATTAAGGCTTTTCCCTGGCCGGCCTGCACTTTGAAGTCCCCTACAGGGGGGATTATCCCAGCCAAGAGAAAGAAAGTGAGAGTGAAGTAATGAGACCCAATACGAGGGAGAAATTGATAAAGAAAGAAGTGAAGCCTCCCTTCAGAAAGGAGATTAAAAATCACAAGTAATTTATTTTCAAATAGCTATAATGATTAATCATGGACAGATTTGTGGCACAGGTAAAACAGCATCCCAAAACAAATCTTAAAGATGTAATAATAATAACTTTATTTGTATTTTGTACATAATAAAGCAGTGACGTTAACATAGGTGGATTAAATGATTAGTCGATTGACAGAAAATTAAAAAGCAACTATTTTGATAATCTATTAATCGAGAAAGTCAACCAGAGATGCCAATAATTCCCTGGTTACAGCTTTTCAGAAGTCATCTTGAACATTTTTCAGAGACGCCATAGCACACCCTACGCACCACCCTATTTCACCTATGTTCACCATAACACTGTAGTTCAATTCAATTTCAATTCAATTACATTTTATATATAGTATCAAATCATAACAAGAGTTATCTCAAGACACTTTACAGATAGAGTAGGTCTAGACCACCCTCTATAATTTACAAAGACCCAACAATTCCAGTAATTCCCCCAAGAGCAAGCATTTAGTGGCGAGGATAAACTCCCTTTTAGGCAGAAACCTCGAGTGGTGAGGAACACTTCCTTTTAGGGAGAAACCTCGGACAGACCCAGGCTCTTGTTCAATTGTAATTAAGGATGAGTCTTTGTTCGTTTGATTCATGGAGTCGATCCACAGTGCTACAGCAGAACTGCAGTCTGCATTGTGACAGGACGAGGATGTCCTCCTCTCTGCCACCACTCCCACATTATTAGCCCTGCAACCTGCTTTTATTTCCACTACCACGGTAGTGTATGTATGCGCGTGTGTGTGTGTGTGTGTGTGTGTGTGGGGGGGGGATTAAGTCAGACAGACACCGCTGGTTATTCAGAGGTATGGAATTATTTCAAGACCCTGACTGGCTGTCAGCGCTCACTGCGCCTCCTCCCCTCCTCATTAAAAAAAGAAGCAACTTCAAATGACTTAAGCTGCTGGTCGTCAGCGCCAAAGCCACACTGTTGACAGGTACAGTAGGGTCTTAAGCCTTCAAGATCAACGTTGCTATTCTCCCTGACAAAATCCCCCCGTGGGGCTCCTCCCCGATTGGATGGCAGGGGAGTGAAGAAGGGAGGTGGGGGCGGGGGGGCGTTGGAGGAGAAAGTGAGAAGGGGTCAGATGAGGAGGTGTCACAATGTCAGGAGTCAGGAGGTAAAGCTGGGAGGAAAGGGATTGAAAGGCTAGTGCCGGGGCGTTTCATTAATGCAAAAGTTTCACAGCCAATCAGGGAGGAGTCCCTTGGTGTGGCTGGTAATTATTAACGTTATCATTCACCAGCCTTGTCCCTGTCCAATTGATTGACATGCCTGTTTTATGGCTCTTTCCAAAAAAGCAGCTATCACGCTTCTCGGTCTCTGCCTCATTTCCACTGTCAATTTCCCCCAGCAAATGAATCCTCATCAGACTTTTACTGGGCTCAGTTTGATCCCTGAGTGCAGCGCTGCACACAAATAAGCAGCCAGCACTGCCTCCTCTTCAGATCCTAAATAAAGGAATACAAGGTAACTGATTGTTAGTTAAATGCTCTATACATGTAGTGACTTGACTCAACCCTTTGTTTTCCTTTGTATCTTCATATTGTTCCACCACAAAGCCTCATATTGCTGAAATAAATACATCTCAGTGACAAAGCAGAAGCCATCTCACAATCGCAGCCACTTAGACAATTACAATTACAGTTTATTATCTGAACTAATCAAAGCTTTCTTATGTGGAATAAAAATCAAGACAAACAATGAGAGAAAATAAATACGACAGTGATTCCTGCTCTGCAACCAATTTAAGATTGTGGCATTTTATGTGTTTAATTCCCATTTTCAATGCAAGTGAAGTGACAAACAGGGTGAGTCCTTTAAAAAGAGACAGCGAGAAAGAGAAAGGGAGATAGAGGGAAGTATCCCGTTAGTGGTGGAAGTACTGAAGGCGCTGTATAAGAGGTGCGTGCCGTCTTTTTGATATTCAGATTCGCCTGCCTACACATGGCATTATGACACATTTGGATGATCGCATTGTAGGATTAACGGGCCTGCCTTGTCATTTTCAACAACAATGCCACGATTTAGGGATGCTATTTCTCACACGGCGCTCCGCATTAACGCCCGGCCCAAAGATTTACATAAATCTTTGTCTTAAGATGAAAGCGGAGTGGGGCTTGAGACAATGAAGTTAAGCTTTGGAAATAGGAGAGAGAAGAGAGGAAGGAGAGCCGTCACCACAAGGCGTTGGTGGCAGAGGGATGAAGAGATGGAAGGGAGAGAGGGAGGGAGAAAAGTTTGAGGATAAATCAACCAGTAGTTATGCTGATTTGAAGAAACACTGTGTCCCTTCCTACCCTTGTTTCCTTCCATATGCTAGAAAAAAAATGTGTGAACAGCAGTGAATAGGAAAGAAGGAGGGAAGTTTGCATTTCCATATCTAAGAGCCGTTATGGATGTGGTGGTTGGTGGGGGATGTGATGAATGCATGTGTGATTTAGTGTTGCATCGCTGAATGAAAGGCTTCTTCTTCAACGTAAAAGTCTTTCTTACTCCCTCTCCTCTCCCTCTCTATCTCACTCTCTCTGTCCTCTAATCTTCTGGCCTGCAGCAGTCATTGGGAAAAGTGCCCTAGATTGTTGCGCCTCCCCCTTCGCCTTGATTGGATTCATCCTGGCTGATTGGGAATCTGCTTACATTAAAGCCAGCAAGAAAAACGATTGGATCAGATAGATCTGACCACTGAAGGCGATTACTTACACCACTTTGAAATAGAGAGGAGGTTCCAGGGGGAAAAACAGAAATTATAGGCCATGAGAGACAGTGAGGCAGAGGTGAAGCATGAGTGACACTATCAGTACCATTATCACTCTGCTCCAGCCAGGGTTTCAGAGCCTTTATTTCACATGCTGGCCATGATTCTAGAGAGGAAGCCTTCCAGCAAAGAGCAAGCAGGGCATCAAACCATGATGTTACAAGTCCTTCTGATCAAAGAATTTTAAAACGATATATCTACTTATGATAACGATCACATAACAAGCATTTGTCAGTACAATATTTTACATATTTACTATAGATTCCGCATGGAAGGAATATTGGGCCCCATCTTCCAACCTACTACAAAGGATGTCATTTATTTTACACCATCCTCAGACAGCTGTAGCTCAGTAGGGACTTGGCTTGAGAACCAGAGGGTCACTGGTTCAAGTCTCCATACGGAGTGTTGATTTGTAGCTGGAGAGGTGCCAGTTCACCTACTGGGCCCTGCTGAGGTGCCCTTGAGCAAGGCACCAAACCCCTTCATGCATGCACTCTATAAGTCGTGTTTGTGCTAGTGTGTCATTTTTCGGGCCTGTGTGTAATATGTAATATATCAACAGAGAGTAAAAATGTAGTTCCCCCCATGGAGGTCATACAGTATCTCTTCTTCTTCTCCCACCTCCCACTACCGCACAAAAACCCCTGAGTGTAATATCACAGTCTTTCCAGATGTTTTTATTGTTGAAGTTATCATCACTACAGTGAGTCAGTAGCTGGCTGCCCTCGCTCATCCAACACGTGGCGGCTAATCCGACTGCCTACCTTCCTCCTCACAGGCAACCTCCACCAGATGCGAGCCGTGACCGAGACTGGACTTTCATCAAACCTGGTCTGGATCCCTCCTCCCTCAACAACTACCGCCCAATATCCAACCTCCCCTTTCTGTCTAAAACCCTGGAACGTATAGTCGCCTCACAACTACAAACCCATCTTCATGCCAGTAAGCAATTCAAACCCCTCCAATCTGGTTTTCGCCCCCTCCACAGCACAGAAACCGCTCTCCTGAAAGTCCTCAACGACCTCCTCACCTCTGCTGACACCGGTTCCCTCAGCATCCTCATCCTCCTCGACCTGAGCGCAGCCTTCGATACCATAGCCATAACATCCTGCTCACCAGACTCAAAGACCTCAAAGACTCAAACCTTTCCAACAGATCACACTTCATCTCTCTCCATAACCACACCTCTTCCCCAAGGCTCCGTACTCGGCCCCCTCCTCTTCATCATCTACATCCTCCCCCTTGGTCAGATACTCCGCCACTTCAACCTGGACTTCCACTGCTATGCCGATGACACCCAGATCTACCTCAGCACCCACCATCCTCCCCTCTCCCACATCAACTCGTGTCTGTCAGCTATTAAAATTTGGATGCAACACAACTTCCTCAAACTCAACAGCGATAAAACAGAATTCCTTCTCATTGGCTCCAAATCCACACTCAGCAAAACCAATAACCCCACTCTCACCATCGACGGCACCATTGTCTCCCCATCTCCCCAGGCCTGAAACCTTAGCGTGATCTTTGATTCCACCCTCTCCCTTGAGCCCCACATCCGCCATGTCATCAAAACCTCCTTCTTTCACCTCCGCAACATCGCCAAAATCAGACCCTCTCTCACACCCCCCGCTGCTGAAAGACTCATTCACACCTTCATCTCCTCCCGACTGGATTACTGCAACTCACTTCTCCTCGGCATCAGCTCTACCAACATCAACCGACTGCAACTGGTCCAGAACGCAGCTGCACGACTCATCACCCGCTCCAAATCCTGGTACCACATCACTCCAGTCTTAAAACAACTCCACTGGCTTCCCATCTCCCACCTGATCACCTACAAAATCCTGGTCCTCACCTACAAAGCCCACCACCATCTGGCCCCCTCATACCTCACTGACCTCCTCTCCCCCTACCAACCCTCACGGTCCCTCAGATCCACCTCAGCCGGTCTCCTCTGCATCCACAAGTCCAACCTCCGCAGTGTTGGGGACAGAACCTTCTCCAGGGCAGATCCCAGGCTCTGGAACCCCCTCCCCCAAGAGAGCCACACCTCTGAGTCCCTCACCATCTTCCAGTCCCGCCTGAAGACTCATCTCTTCACCTCTGCCTATCTGTAGCCCCCTGACCCCCTCTTTTTTCATCTGTGCCTGAATCTTGTTTTGTTTTGTTTTCTCTTGTTTTTCTAATCTACCTCCCCTGTAAAGCGATTTTGAGTCTATGAAAAGCGCTATATAAATTAAATTTATTATTATTTACTTAGTTTACTTATTAGTTACTAGTTACTTTGCAGATTGAAGGGCACAGCTCACACCCTTTTGTGTCCATTTTTCTACCTATCTTTAGTTAGCAACATTACTGCTTTCCTTATCACCCAACAGTATGATTTCCCCATTGCTGCTTAAGGTCCTTAAAAACTCAAAATCAGTGCCAATGGAGAGGTGTATGACATCACATCATAACAGCTATGTATATGATTTTTTACTACATGGTGAACATAATAATAGTAATGAATGGGATTTAATTTATTTCAGTATCTGGGTTATCCATTATCTCTGTGGGTCTTTTTCACATGACCGCTTCTTTTTCTCCTTTTCCTCCTGTCCAACGCCCCTTATTTTAGTCTAAAGGTTTATAAAATGTCTTGCTATTACAGAGGTCATATCTGCATGTTCTAAAATGTGATAGACTGCAGGTCTGCTGTTAAAGAAAGGAGTAAGGCATTTACACATTCTATCTTGTGCAGTCATTTACCAGCACTGCTCTCTGTTTCTACATCTAGTCTTTTACAGTTTCACATTTTATATATTTTGGGTATTTATATGTAGTGCAGGTATAGCAAGTCCACATCAACACACCAATAATATCAGACACATGCATACACATAGCTTCTCGTGTCAACTGTCACCCTCCTTTGCCTTTTCCAGACTCTTTCAGATTGCTTCTTTCTATCATTCTGCAACGGTCCTCTCTCGCTTCTGTCTCTGCTAATCTGACTTACCCACTATAGGAGAAATCTTCTCCTGTACCCCCACACCCCCCTCCCCATGAACCCTGCTCCTACCCTGTTTCCTACACCCCCACTTCCTCTCTGCACCCCTTTTGCACCAGCACATCCAGCTTTTCTTGGGTAATAAAATAAACTAATGGAGTTAGAGTGACGTCCCACCTTGAACCAGCGGGGAGGTTATTTACATCAGGAGGGGGTGGGTGGCAACATTGCCGATTGGCCGTCTCAATCAGTCAGCCATGACGGGCTGTGCCAGGTTTATCAGATAACAGAGAGAGAGATACCAAGGAAGCTGATGAAAAGAGGGGGGAGAGGATGTTTGGGAGTCTTTTCTCTTGTTTGGTTGCCTCCATTTGTTGCCCTTTCTATGTCCTCCTCTCCTTGTATCCTTTCCTTTCATTCCTTTTCTCTCATCTTCTCTTGTTTTTCTGTCTCCTTTCCTTTTTATTACTTTTCCTTTCCCATTGTCTTCTCCTGTTTGCTTTCTTTTCCTTTCCCTTCATCTCTACTCTACTAATTTTTTCTCCTCTTGTCTTCTCTCATCTCCACTCCCTTCAACCGGTGTCCCCTCTCCTTTACTTTAATTCCGTCACCTCTCCTTTCTCTTTCCATCCATTATCTGCTTATCTCGTTCAGGGTCGCAGGCATTCTGGACGCCCTGGGTACACCATGGACAGATCTCCAGACATCACAGGGATGAAACCTAACATGTTTTGGTTTCATAAATGAAAAAGAAATTTGACTATACTTCACCAGCACACCAGAGATAATCTACAATTTCAATTCAAAATAGAAAAGAAAGATTCTGCATTTTTAAAACGTTTACAACCCGTATGACTGGTAAAACTAAACACACACTTCTATAGTGGTTAAGACCAGAGAATGGAGTGTGTCTTATGCTGCGTTCCAGACACAATTTTTAGCCCGTAAATTACGACTTCAAGCCACGACTCACGACTTGGTAGCGTTCCAGGGTTCAGGTTGGGCTACCTAACTTTAACGTTAGCTATTGGCTACGCTGACGTTGACGTTAGCTAGTGGCTGCGCTGACGTTAGCTAGCGGCTACCTAACGTTGACGTTAGCTAGGGCTAGCTGATACTAGCGATTTCTAGTCAGCGACATATATTGGGCTTTTTAATAAACATAACCTGTAGTAGTACACACTTGTGTGTGTATTGTTTTGATTACAATGTGCGGAATTACTTTACGTTGTCTATTCATGTCTATTTATTTCTATTTCACCGGCGTCTGTACAGCATCAACAGGGGGTCGCCATTGTTGTTTATGTGTGTGTGACGTCAAAAACTGTAACTGGGAGTACAACGATCTGGTACGAGTTCACGGGTAGTAAGTTACGGGTTGGACGGCCGTTCCAGGGCACTTTCACGGGTAGAAGGTTGTGAAAACACGAGTTACGGGTTGCCTGGAACGCAGCATTAGTTGGGAAGACTAAGGTGAAGTGAGGAATAGAGAGAAAAAGAACTTAATGATCACTCAAAAGAGTGAGACAGAGCAGAGGTTTGTAGACCGTGTTTATCACACACACACACACACACACACACACACACACACACACACACACACACACACACACACACACACACACACACACATACTCGCACACACACACACACACACACACACACACACACTCGCACGCACGCACGCACACACACACACACACACACACACACACACATATTGTTTTTCCTCATGGGCAACCATGTTTATTTGTGATCTGATAAGACAATATGAAAGGGTGTACAAAGGCCTTAGCCTGCCAGCTGGACACATACAATATGCACCCCCCCCCCCCACACACACACACACACACACAATACATGCTACTGTCTACCCAATTCCCGTCTTTAGTGCCAGCCAAGCCCCCATGGCAAAACACACACACACACACACACACACACACACACACACACACACACACACACACACACACACACACACACACACACAAACACTTTGCATGCCTGTGATGTGTGTGTGTGTGTATTTGTGGTGAATAGATGATTGTGTCCTTGCTTGATGTTACAGCACATGTCTGTATACAGTACAGGCAGACAGACAGATGGAGATGCAGGGGTATCCAGGACGTACATCTCTGTTCATTAGGATCACGTGACCATACGCTTTCACTCTCCATGTTATGTTTCATAACAACATATACGTACTGTATATTGTGATTAATAGAACAAGATGGCAGGCTTTCTTTAATCTCTTAACACACACGTGTCCCCCCTTTTCTGTAAAGCTGTAAGGTTGTTAAAATAATTTTATTCCACACTGTTTGACAGTATCATCTTGTTTCTGCTCTTCAATGAAGCTTTATGAAGTTATATCAAGTGAAATAGGCTACTTCATGTTTTTATTCTGTACACATTTCCCCAAAGCCTGACATATGTGATGATAGCTTTGTAGTGCAGGAACTTGCTTATTCGAGGAGGTCACTTTTTTCCCTTTAACCCCTATTCCTGGTCAGTGGCTCTCAGCGTCAGATACCAATGCAAAAATCCCCCTTCAGCGTCCGTATAAAACCCAGCGGGCAGAGCAACATATCGACCGCAGCGCTGTAATATGACATAGTGTTAAGATCGACAATGGTAGCGAGTAGTATGAAAGATAACAGTTTATTAAAAAGATGGTTTATAAAGACAGTACCGTTCGCGTACACAGGCAGGCGCCATCTTGGGAAAACAGTCACGATCAGTCGAACGATGAACGCATAATGAATAAACTGTCTGTACACTTACAAAGTTCTCAATGCTTCGGTTTACATGTAGGGATCCTCACTATTTTACCGTGGTGCTATTTTCAGGCTTGTTAGTGGTATAGAAATATTGATTTCTTTTTACTTTACCCGTGCCCCGATGAATAGCGTTATAAGCTAATTAGCGGTTTGCGATAAAACTGGTCACATTTGATTAGCATGAAAACATATCCCAGAGAACGGTAGACTCGGTACACATATGTTATTAACCCCTAGGTTCATTTTGCGCCGGATTTGTCCTTTAACAGGTAATAAACGGCTGGTTGGAGCCAAAGAGAGAAGGTGTAGCCTACATGTTTCATTAATAAACACAACGCACCAGAGTACCATTAATCCTACTAATCAATACTTTCCTGTTCTGCCACCATCTGGCCAAAATATTCCATTTGTACACAAAGTATCAAAACTAATTTGCTGAGGATATTTAAATTCCCAAGAGAATTTATCTTTTACATTTTTATGAACCTTTGACTTTCCTCCACTACTTTTAAGGCCCTAATAATAGTTTAAATCATCAGTATGTTGTTCGTTTTGTCCAACACCTTCATGTTGTGGAATATATTTAATATTGCACCCTCGAGGGGCCACTAATGGGGCTTTATACATTTTGAGTATCAAATCAAGAGTAGATGCATTTACTTTTGTTTTAGATGTCAAAAATCAATAATAATTATTATTATTATGACAGGGGTAACAAAACTACTCTGCAACATATTCTGCAACTTAAAAAATTACACTGATTGACCTAATGAGGGCGCTCTGATTAAATGTCACAATTTTTAACGCAAATGTGAGGCTGCTGCTTAGATTTGGACTTAACTGACACTGATGGTATATGTTGATGCAGATGCAGATGCATGATATTTCAGACATTTCACTGATTGGCCTGGCAGGTGGTGCCTTAATTAAATGTCAAAATATTACACTTTCAAAGTCCATAAATGCTATGCCACTGGTCCGATTTGGAGAAACATAAAGAGATGATGCATCTTGATTGGCCCTAAGGGTGTTATCTGGGGGAAATGAGGGTCTTTAAACTGCAGATTTACCATAATGGGTTCTTCTGAAGTATACCAATTTTGATAAAAATGATAATAAAGAAAACAAAAAGATGTTTAATATCAGTCATTGTCAAATAACTGAACATTCTACTGCTGAAACTATCAGTTGATTTGTAGTCCTACACAACCAAACAATTCCAATCTCTTTTAATCAGCCATAATAGATCTTATACAAATAATCCATTTAAGTACTAAGTATTAAGTACTAGTGCAGTTTTTGCTGATATATATAATAATTAATAATAATTAACCCCCCCCTCCCCCGACTAACACCAATCCTTGCAAAGAAAGGACCATTTTAAACTATTGAACTTTTTTTTAAAGGATTTGTATCAGTCTGACCTTAAAAAAATGTTAAACTTTTCTGATGCTTTTAATTATTTGTACACAGTTTTTACCAATGTACTTACTGACAAAAAAAGAAACTTTAGAGTAAAACACCATTCTAATCATTGGTTCTCCCCAAACATTTACAAAGCTCTTTTTGTTATAGAGGCAGCTTGGAAGACAACTAAAACTACTAATCATCTTACTGATTGGCAGAATTTTAGGCACCAAAAGAATAACTGTCAGACGTATTAGAAAAGCCAAAGTTGACTTCTACTTATGCTCGCTTGGAAATACTTCTGGCAATGCCTCTAAGTTTTGAAAAATTATCAAATCCTTGAAAAACAATTCCCCTGCCTTGCCCCCCAACCCTATAAACCTGCTTTGAAAATGAAATCATAACACACAAATCAAATATGTGTGAAGCTTTTAAATATGCCATATTATGCTCATTTTCAGGTTCATAATTGTATTTTAAGGTTGTACCAGAATAGGTTTACATGGTTTAATTTTCAAAAATCACCATATTTATGTTGTACTGCACAGCTCTCTCTCACTGCTGCAGCTCCTCTTTTCACCTTGTGTTCAGGTCTCTGTTTTAGCTACAGAGTGAATCATCTTTTCTTCTGTACTATCTTTGATTCCACTCGCACATGCTCAGTAGCTCAGATCGTAGATCATGTCAGTTAGCTCCATAGACAGTAAAAGAAAGGTTGTTTCTCCAACTTTGGTCAGTTAGCTACAAGGCAGGATTAGCTTGGAGACTTCTTCTAAAGGAGGGCGCACATGTAAGTAGTTCTTTTGTAGATTATGGTGAACTTGTGTGTGTTGTAGCAGTGCTTTGCCATTAAGAACGCTAGCATGCTAACGGTTATGTTTAGCCCGTCGTTTTGGCTAGTTACGTAACAAGCCCTGCAGATTTTCAACAGCTCACCCGGAGACTGAAGGCATGACACATTCAGAAACCCGTATCTCACTCAAAACAGCATGGATAGATTTTTTTCAAAGTGTGTATGCGTGTGGAAGCACCAGAGACACAAAATAACACCCCAAATCCCAGAAAAAGTGATTTTTTATAATATGGGCACTTTAATCATCTTTTATTCTGGTAATGTATTAAACAGTTCACTAGTGCTACCTTAAGTGCTGGCTCTCCATCTGCTGGTTCTCCACCAAATACCTTCCACTCTGGCAATACATTTTCTTTAATATCAGTAAGCCTAGGCAAGGTTTACGGTAAACTAGTCAGTTTAAACCCTAACAAATCTAAGGGTATAATATACATCCTTTCCTCCTTTGCCTCAGTGCCTTTGCCTTTAATTGCTGCACGTTTAGGTCACACATTTAATTCATCAATTGCTTCAGTTAAAATACAGAAAACCTGAATATCTGCACAGGTTATCCCATTAGATAAAGGTGGTGATCCCAGTGACTTAAATAACTACCGACCAACCTCTAAATTGTCCTGCTTAGCAAAAACCCTGGAGCCCCTAGTAAATTCTCAACTGAGAATGTTTGTCAAGAAACATATTACATCCAGAAGAGTCAGGATTTAGATCAAGTCATAGTACAAGAACAAATGCATTATTATGTACTTAACAACATTAAGCTTTGGACAATCATCAATACCGTGCTGCACTTTTCATATACCTATCTAAAGCATTTTATTCAGTCGATCATTGTATTTTATTGGAAAAACTATGCTCAATTGGATTAGAGGAACAGTCCATAAAATGGTTCAATCTCTCAGGTAGAACTCAGGCAAAAGTATAGGTGTGCCACACGGGTCCATTCTTGGTCCTCTTTTATTCACCATGAATATAAACAATATCATCTCTTCCACCCGAAATTGTAATGTGAGTTTTTTATGCAGATGACACTATTTTAGACGCCACTGGATCTTCTTTTAGTCTAGCCATTGATCTCATCAAACATAAGCTTGTTTTAAGCATTGACAAAACTAAATTCATGCTATTCTCCAGGTCCCCTAAGAGTATCCTGCCGCTTCCCCCCTTGACTTCAGGGTTTTCACCTGTTCTTCCATTATCACGAGTGGGAAACAACCAAAACCATGACATTTTCACGCCATGTCTCTGTGTCTAACGTTACTCTCGCTAGCTTACTGCAGACAATAGGCTATGCTTTGAAAATCTTTACAATAATTTACGGAAAGAACCAAGCAGGCCTGCCTTGTAGCACATTTTTTTTTCAGGTTTTCAGCATATAGCTTGCTAGCTCGGAAGTTCTTGTTGTTTCCTGTAGCGAAGGGATTTTGGGAACGGTATCATACAAATAGCAGAAGGAGAGAGGTAAAGCTTTTTATCATGGCAATATACCCAGACAAGTCGCCGTAAAGCAGCACTCTTCTTCGGCTCAGGGTGTGTGTGCTGTCCTACCATGGACTGCGTATGCTACTGGGTTAGCTGCTAACGATAGTCTGTTGCCGCAGAGTGGCACTCATTCTTCAGGTCTGGGAGTGTGCTGTGTGATACTTTAGTACATGTGCTAGCGAACTAACACAGATGCAATGAGAGTCTGCCAATGTGCAGCGGCCAATAGCAGTGGCTCGTTCTTAGGCTCAGTGCCTTCAGTGGATACGCTCCCAGCGTCTTAGAGCAGAGATTTACTAAATACTGAAAAGAAAACACTGATTTTTAATAATTAAAAATAAGGTAATTTGATATCCTTTTTTTTAATCATTCAGATTTGGCTGGGTGGTTAATAACATTTTCCTGTGGTGTCAATGACTCAGAACACCTTCATTTTTTGTTTTACAAGGACTTTAAGTCCCCAGCAAGCTTTGACACACGTGTCACACAACTGTTTTTATCTCAGGAGATTTTGACTGTCATGTCATAACTGGTGATTTTAACATTCACACTAAAAATCTCAAAGACTAAAATGGCAAGGAATTTAAGTCTATTTGAAACTTTTGACTTTTCCAAAACACTTTCACCTATTGCTTGGATTTGCACTAATAATAATAATAATAATGCATTTTATTTATATAGAGCTTTTTTACCCTCAAATACACTTTACAAAGTTTTTAAAAGTAAATACACAAGAATTCACTCACTAAAATACACACATTATTAAGCATTAAAAGCAGCTCTAAAAGGTGAGTTTTGACATTTTGCCAGATTGGTGCAGATGTGTTTGGTGTTCCAGAGGGAGGGGGCAGCTATAGAGAAGGCTCTGTCGCCCCAGGTCCGGCACTTCGTCATGATTGGTTGCGAAAGGAGGTTAGCATCAGAGGAGCCGACCAGCATCCTTGCTTCTGATTTCTCCCCACCTTTGTTGCCTCCCGTTCCCGAAAACAATCCAGTGAGTGCCCGGTGGTCTAGCTATGTCCTCCAGAGGACAGGTCATGCCTTCTCGACCAAAACTTGAAGTTTATTCCACCTCAAAAATAGGTAATTGAGCACTGTATTGGTTAAGCCATATCAGTGACTATGTAACTACATGGAAACGGGCCAAATGATGTCTGTGGCTTGCACAGTGATAGTGTTAGGTAAGGGATAATGTAGAGCGAGGCGGTTGTTATAGCGAATACAACCCCGACAGGGTGATCAGGACCCCGACGCGAAGCGGAGGGGTCTTGAATCCTGAAGGGGGGCCTGAAGGGGCCTGAAGGGGAGCTCTACATTATCCCGCTTATTACATGGCTACTTTCCAAATAAATCAATAATTTGACACAAAATATTGATTTAAAAAGGAGTTTATTGATTTAAATACGACTGTATTGCTTCCGCTAAAGAAAATAGTCCGTTCCGTCTCTACGGTTGGAATCCTGCGTCCATGTTAAGCTAATGCAACCCTTCATCTATTACTCAACACCACCTTACGGGCTGTGGTAGTAGCCGTATATGTTATGGGGTGCTGCCGCAGTGGTCAAATTACCCAGCTGCTGTTTTATTCACTGCAGGAATTGACATGACATTAGCTGACACATTGTAGTGAGCTAGCGGGCTATCGGCTGCTCGTATTTACCGTCAACATTTCCGTTGACGGTAAAGTGAGACGAGGTAAATGGCTTCATGTCCTCATTCATCTCGTTTCCTTTTTGCACAGCCGCTGCATGTTGACACACCTAAACGTGCAATGTAAGCTAACTAATTAGCGTTGTTGTCCCTACGGCTGAAGTTACTGCGTAGCGGTCATAAACCGTATATATAGATGTAGAGATCATAAACCGTATATAAAGATGTAGCGATGGAGCTCACCAGATCTGCTGTCATTGCTTGACTTGGACGACAGAAGTTGCTCCACGTTTCCCCACTTTTTGCCACAGCTGATAAATTATCCGGACTTCTTTTAGCGGATTGATTGATAGCTGTCCTCCAGAGTGAACAGAACTGCGTCCATGGCAACGCTCTGCTTTTGCATGGCAACGGTGTGTTATGCTTAGCAGCGGTCTGTTATGAAGAAATTACAGACCACATTCTACATTAGAATTCAACCAAGCCATGTAATAAAGAAGGCTAGCTGTAGTCTCGCGCTGAAGTCCCGGTGTAGCATGAAAAGATAAACAGTGTGCAAGGATGCCAGTTGGGCCTGCTAGCGCGGCAGGACTCAATTTTCTTTGAAAAATATTCACCAAAAGTCAATAAAAGGGCCTTTTCTCATTCTGATTGCTGTTGTACTTCCCAATCACTCACTGCTCCTTACTATAGGTCCCGGTTTCCTAAAAAGACAATTTATATGGAAGCAGGACTTCATTTTCTCTGAAAAATATGACCTGGGCTGGCACATGTTCACGTTAAAAAGCGTGTGCGTGCAGGAGCACTACGGTCACGCGCAAAGTGTCCCGGTTTTAGTTCCAGGAAATCTGATCACACTAAAGTACACGCATATTTATAGCGATCAAGATTAATGTAAAAATTGGCCGGAATTCTCCTTTAAGAATTTAAGACCTAAGTGAGTATCAATATCTGCTAATACAGTGAACAAATGACTTGAGGAACAATAAATACAACTATAAAAACTTTCTCTCTCTGAATTATAATTAAAAAAGGCTCAGTTTTTGTAAAGCTTTTCCTGTGGTCATCCATTTTTATGCATGTCTACCTTTTGACTTTCAACATTTGCAATACATATTTTTGATATTATTAATATTATTAAAATTATGACTTGGGTTAACAGAAATGTGGCATTTTTGATACTGTATAAAAGAGCAGTCCAGGTTTCATTGGTCATCTGCTGTCATTTTACATTTGTGTCTCACCTGAAAATGATTTAATAAAAAAAATTTAAAAAGTATGAAATAAAAAACTACTAACATGATACCAATAATACAAACACATATTGTATGGTGGCCCTTTTTCCTCACTGTCATTTCTGAATGTGTTTTTTATCTGCAGTGTCTCCGTAAGATGACAAGCGCCTTCTAATTAGTTGCTAATTTACAACCAAATGGATCTGCATCCAGGAGGTTAATGCTGCCTGATTCCACAGGAAATAACTGGCCCGACTCCAAACTGGAGCGCAGTCTAAGGCATCACATCTTCCCTCCCCAAGGAAAAGTGGTAACATTAGTAATTACCTCCTGGACCACGGGGCCAGATATCTGTCCACCTTTTCATGAAGTCCACAAATTGAGGTCAGGGAGAAATGCTGCAAGGTGTATGCCACTGGTTAGAGGGTTTTATTGTTGAAAATGCAGATGCAGCGAGTAAATGTCGTCAATTAAAATATTGCTTTTCAAGCTTTGGCTCGCTCTCTGTTTGTAATCTGGTGAAACTGCTGCAATTATCTAGAGGAGGCCTGAGGGTTGGAGAAGGGCGATGAGAAATCCACCTCCATGACTTCTTCTATTGCTTCAAGGTTGACTGTCTGCAAGCCAGCCTGCAACCAAGACAATACAGCTAACAACAAACATCCCGCCATCTTGCTACTCATTTCAGCCTGCTAACACCTACCAGTCTCCATGGCAAATACCTACTTTCTTGTTTTACATCAAGATACAAAAAAAGCCCGCTCATCCCCTCATCACTTCCATGAATGGCTGATCCTGTTTCATTCATTCAATTCTCACTCTCGAGCCACCCTCGGTGTTAATCTTCACCTGGATTTGGCTCGTCATCATCGGCGTAAATATATCCACCGTGGGTCCGGACGGAGATTCAACATCGATGACACAGAGCCAATAAAATCCTTCTGGTCATCGTCACCTCGTCCTCCGAGAAAGCACCACCGTGTTGTCGATCACGGTGTGCTACCTAACTTAGCCAGGTCAGCTAGCGCTAATCTTGGCCACAGCAGTGTCTCCGTTGGGTTGTTCAACATCCGTTCGCTCACTAACAAGGGTCCCCTGATTTACGATCTTCTACAGGACAAAAAACTTGATTTCTTGTGCCTGACTGAAACCTGGCAGCGGCAGAATGATTACACACAGCTCAACGAGGCTGTACCACCTGGATTTGTTTACACGTGTCAATCCCGAGTGTCAGATTGGGGGGGATTGTTGGAATTAACAATCTCCCTATAGACAAATCAGCCAACACTGACGACCTGGTTTCACAATACAATAATGGACTCCACAATCTCTTGGACACTCTCGCTCCTCTGAAAACCCGGACCATTTCTTTTACGTATTCTGCCCCATGGTACACACCTGCTCTACATGAGTTAAAAGTAAAAGCATGCAGCCTGGAACGTCTCTACAAAAAAAAGCAGACTAGTTGTACATAAGGACATATATGACAACCACATGCTGTGCTACAAGTATTCCCTCTCCATAGCGAAATCCAAATACTACACTCATCTAATATCATCTGGCTAGGGGAACACTCAGGCCCTGTTTTCCACAATTAATACAATCTCACGACCTCCGAATAGTCTACCACCCCACCTGTATTCAATTTCTCAATGTAATAGTTTTATGTCATTTTTCAACACAAAAATTGAAAATAATCACCAACAGCTGCCCTCTTCACATAATATGGACAATAGTGCACTTCATTCACCTACCTCTGCCCCCTCCCCACCCCCCTTCTTCTTTATTATCTAGTTTCCAACTCCCAACTGTCAATGAAATATCTGATCATGTCCATAATCATTTCATCAACAATAACCTCTATGAACAGTTTCAATATGGTTTTCGTCCTCTCCACAGCACGGAAACAGCACTCAGCACTAGTCAAGGTCACCAATGACCTACTGATGGCCGCTGACTCAGGTTGTCTCACCATACTCATCCTCCTTGATTTGACTGCTGCCTTAGATACCATCTCTCACAATATCCTCTTGGACCGTCTAGCCTCCATTGGTGTCATCAATACATCTCTCAAATGGTTCACATCTTACCTCTCTGGACGCACTCAGTTTGTACTACTTAAACATTTTCAATCACAACCCTCCCCAGTTACCAGTGGTGTTCCCCACGGCTCAGTCCTGGGGCCCCTCTTTTTTATAATTTACTTACTTCCTCTAGCTTTTATTTTCAGGAAATACAATATTCAATTTCACTGCTACGCAGATGACACCCAGCTCTACTTGTCCACCAAACCCACTTCCATGTTCCCTCCTTATTCCCTGTCTGCCTGGTTCACTCATAGCTTCTTCAAACTAAACAGTAACAAAACAGAAATTCTCCTTGTTGGCTCCAAATCCACTCTAGCAAAATGTCCCAATTTCTCACTCCTCGACAATTCCAAAGTCCACCTCTTCCACTCACGTCAAGAGCCTCTGTGTCATCCTCAATAGCACACTTTCTTTTGAAAAACACATCAATAATCTCACCCGGTCTGCTTACTTTCACTTACGCACCATACACCGCCTTCGTCCATAACTTACACCCAATCATACTGCTACTCTCATCCACGCTCATCACTTCCCGATATTGATTGATTGATCCAGATGATCCATAAAAAAGTGATATAGGACACCTAGTAAAGGAGTTCCGGTGAAACTGTCTGTTTACTGTTAAATCAATAACTAAATCAATGCGCTACATTAAATCAAAAAGGAAATGTGGATCTGTTATTTCTAACTCGTCCTCTGAACACCACAGGATGGCGCTAACACACACGCTGCAAGAAGTAAGTTATACTTCCCCTCTGGACTGACTTTGTTTCACAGAGAATAACGTTAACTCACATCCCGTTCACTGTTCAGGTCGCTACTTCAGGCTGTGCCGCTGCGGCCGACAGTAACGTTTCACATCGCGGATCAAATTGTTCGTAAAAGTCGTTATATTGTTTTGGGGACAATGACATGGCTGGATAGCTAGCTTGTCTTGTTGTTTAACATACTATCAAATTATTTTTACTGATTGCCAACTGTACACAATGTTATTGACTTTGGATCTTGCTAGCATAGCGTTAGCTTTCTGGCTCGTAGCTGTGCTGAAGGGTTCTATCAGCTGAGCGGACTATAAACATCTCCGGTTGCTAAGGGTGGCAATGTCATATCTATACCCCAACAACTGAACACATTACGCCACTCCTTAAAGGAACACGCCAACTTATTGGGACATTAGCTTATTCACCGTAACCCCGACAGTTAGACAAGTCGATACATACCCTTCTCATCTCCGTGCGTGTCGTAACTCTGTCTGACGACTCCGCCATTAGCTTAGCCTAGCACAGATCCTGGAGGTAACCGGCTCGAACTACCCTAGTGCTCCGATTAAGTGACAAAATAACGGCAACATGTTCCTATTTACATGTTGTGATTTGTATAGTCACAGCGTGTACAAATAACAACGTCACTTGACTATATTCTCAGAAAGGGAAGCAGTGCTACTTGGGCGGAGTGATACGCTGCAGTTCTGAGCAGAGCTGCAAGCATATCACTCCGCCCAAGTAGCGCTCAGCAGAGCTGCAAGCATATCACTCCGCCCAAGTAGCGCTCAGCAGAGCTGCAAGCATATCACTCCGCCCAAGTAGCACTGCTTCCCTTTCTGAGAATATAGTTCCCAGTTTATATATATATATATATATATAGAAGATGGCTGTGTCTCAAGTGACGTTGTTATTTGTACACGCTGTGACTATACAAATCACAACATGTAAATAGGAACATGTTGCCGTTATTTTGTCACTTACTCGGAGCAGTACACTGTACTACACTGGCTCCCTGTCCAATATTGTATTGACTTTAAGATTATGCTTCTCACCTTCAAAGCCCTCCATAAGCCTGCTCCCTCATACCTCTCTGAACTCCTTCAGCCCTACACTCCATCCCGAACACTCCAATCCTCCTCTTCCTCACTGCTTTTCACTCCTTCTGCCCGTCTGTCCACAATGGGCTTTAGAGCCTTCAGCCATTCTGCTCCTCGCCTTTGGAACTCCCTCTCACTATCCATCCATACCATAGAGTCTCTACCCACCTTTAAAACCTCCCTCATAACCCACCTTTTCCGAAAGGCCTACCCCACATGACTACACTCCATCAATATAATGGATAGATTGCTTTATTTAAATTTTCTATCTTAATCTTTTAAATGTTTTGTTGTAATTTAATTATATTTTCCCTTTTAACTGTATTTTTGCTTGTTTTAACTGTAAGGTGTCCTTGAGTGCTATGAAAGGCGCCCATAAAAAAAGTATTATTATTATTATTATTATTATTATTATTATTATTATTATTATTATTATTATTAATAATAATAATAATAATAATAATAAAGTCGGTTCAGCTTGTGGAACTCGGAGTAGAGCAGCTGCTCCTTTGCGTCGAAAGGAGCTAGTTGAGGTGGTTTGGGCATCTGGTAAGGATGCCCCCTGGGCGCCTCCCTAGGGAGGTGTTCCAGGCACGTAAAGCTGGGAGGAGACCTCGGGGAAGACCCAGGACTAGGTGGAGGGATTATATCTCCGCCCTGACCTGGGAACGCCTCGCGATCCCCCAGTCAGAGCTGGTTAATGTGGCTCGGGAAAGGGAAGTTTGGGGTCCGCTGCTGGAGCTTCTGCCCCACGCGACCCAACCCCAGAGAAGGGGACGGAGATGGATGGATGGATGGACCGTTCAGCTTAATGGAATTTCTGAAGTTCAACTTTGGTGAACTTGATGTAAAATTACTCTGAATCCTACATCCTGGGCTATATACCTGTTCTCTGCACATTCATTCTAATCTATATATCCTGAACTTTTTCACATTCCTCTCTCAGGTTTTCTGTAGGTAAACCCAAAAGCAGATTGGACCAGGAGTGTGAGTTAAGCAGTTTGTTCAACAGACAAGAAATGTGTAACAGACTGAGTAGGCTGGTGAGGGAGGGAGAAAGAGTCCAGATTTGTTACCGCACAAAGTGAAGCTTGCTGGCGGACTTGAGAGTGGGTTTTGATCCAAACGATAGTGATCCAGAGGGTGTGGGTAGGCGACGGGGTCTCCACGACTGAGATCCAAGCAGCTTTCCTGAGACAGAGAGATCAAAGTCAGTTGCAGGCAAAAACACTGGCAAGAAACAAAGAACAAAGTTGGCAGTAGCAGGCTGGCAACAAACGATATACTGGTAGCACATACGCGGGGTGTCTGGCTGTCTATTAAGTACAGCTCCCAATGAGCGGATATAGTTCAGGTGTGGTGATGAGATCAGAGCCAGGTGTGCGGAAGACCCAGGCCAGGTACGCCCCAAACCAACTGCTGGGGGAGAGATAGAGAGAGACACACAGGCACGCACGCACACACACACACACACACACACACACACACACACACACACACACACACACACACACACACACACACACACACACACACACACACACACACACACAGAGTAGACAGACAAACCACACCAAGCATGGCACAGATAAAGACAAACAAAACAAACACTATCACTCACATACAGGTGTCACAGCCAGGGATTCGTGACACCCTCAACATTTTTGCACATCCTGCACTTATGCATCCATACAGCCTCTTTTTTATTTCTTAATGTTAAATAGTTATACATATGTGTTATTTTTTTCTGTATTTATTGTTTGTTTATTTTACATTTATGTTAAATATGTTCATGAACGCACCAACAACCAAATTCCTAGTAAGTGCTACTTTCCTGGCAATAAATCGTTTTCTGATTCTTCCATAAGACACTTATGTGACAGGATTCCAGGATACAAATACTACACTGCTTGAAAAAACAAGTCAGATAGCTTGGAGAGCCATTGTGACAAACTAGTGCTAGCCTGTTGCTTGTCGGCTAGCATGTTAGCAGTTAGATTGCCAGCTGCAGTAAATAGGGCACCATGATTCCACTACCTTCATGAGGGTGTGGGGAACGTATCTGTGCCATGTCCTGGTGTGAACAGGCCTTAAGGCTGACAATAGCACTGTGTCAAAATGCACAACCATCCTAATACTTAGATGGGTTAAAATTCAGTAATTGAATTTCACTACATTGTACTGTGTGTATGTGATGAATAAGAATACAGTTTTGTTTTAGAATGTTGTGTAAAAAAAAACAACATAGAATCCCCCGTGCTTATGTGCACATCAAACATTTTTATAAAGTTGCAACTAATCCTTATAATAAGTAAATTATTATTAAATGGTTTATAAAGCATCAAGTAACATTAATTTGGCCCCATTAGATCTCTTTTGGTGATCTATAACAAGAGATGATAATAACTATCTAAATAATGTTTATAGATGCTTTACAAAGTCTTTATTAACCATTAACAAGGTATTATTTTCATCAGATGCAACTTTACAATAGACATCCAAATTATATTTACTGATGTTCACAAATGATTTCTTAATCATTAACAAAAAGTTAATATAATATATCAAATGTTTTGATATGAACAACAATAAACTTTTAAAATAGCATGAATTAAAGCATAACTAATTATTTGTAAACATTATTAATTATCATTTATCATCAACAGTAAAATAACTATTCATTTAAGTTTAATTAACTATCAATTTACCATTTATTAGCAATGGTTATTATAAACTGTTACCTAAAACCTTTGTGAGTAAAAAGCCAATAGTTTATCAATCTGTTCAATGTACAGTAGAAAAGCAATATTTCAATCTGCTCTGTCTGCATGAAGTCTCTTATCCACGGCCACTGTTTACACAACCCCAGAATGCTTCTCTGCAAATAACATATAATTTTATAAATATTATTAGTATTAAGGTCTTATACCTTCTCCAAGTTATACAGTTACACATATACCATACTGTATACAGTATGTGTAATTGTGTCCATTACACTGAAGCCTGAATAATTAATGCGTATGTACCTCAATCTTCAGATTATATATGATAAGAATACCCCCTTTTTTTCTTAGCAGCGGTGCATGTGGTGGATCCCTGTCCTTATATGTGTGTGTGTGTATATATGTATATGTATATTATGTATATAATTTCATGATAACATATTGTCTTGTCTTTCTGTGTCTGAGTAGTAAATTATCATTACATATTTTCTACTCTCCCTCCATCTCTTTCCTTGCCTTTACTCGCAGATGAATAGATGAATTGACCTTTAGGAAATCTGGGCTGGTGATCAGATTTAGCCTTCATTGCAATATTCTTGTGTAGTGAGATTAAAAGAAAAAGGGCAGTTTGGCGAATGCTTTGTGGTATTTGTACATACTGAACATGTTATCAGAGGGAAGGTTCCCTCAAGCCTCTCTCTCTCTCTTTCTCTCTCTCGCTCTCACTGAGAATGCTGCGTGCCATCAGGTCTGGTTGTAACCGCCACATTCCAGCCCAACAAGACCAGACAGTTTTCAGGATGATTTAAGGGCTGCTTTCTTTTCCCGAAGGGGAAATTGTTTTACGACAGCTCTGACCAATTTGCCAGAATCATCACCTTCTTTTTTATGTCTCCTAAAATCAAGACTCCATAATTTATTATTGCAAATATCCAAACCACCTCTGGTTGTTTCCTATTTCCAACTGACAGTCAACACTGTTTATTTATTGAGCATGTAACAGACCTTATAAATAACATTACCAATGTGTCATTTTAGCACTAATTATTTTTCAGACATTGAAAAGAAAGATTTTTTTTTCATTTTGTCATAAATCATAAGCAAATGGATAATATTTAAATGTATTTCCATACTAAACTTTATAATGTTTTTAATAATACTTCCTTGCAACATTAACCAATTTGTGCACAATGTAGTTTTTTTTTCCAATGCAAAAAGAAGCCACACAAAATCAAAAGATCCTGCAAGTCTCAAGTGTTAAATCACAGGAATTATTATACAAACTGCGCCAGCTCCCAGTTTTTCCTCATATTCTCCTCCCTGGTGCTCAGTGGGTTAAAATCTGGTGTCTGATATTGAAATCTGAGAAGGTCGCCCTGCAGTGGTCCAGCTTATCTGAGAGCTGTTCTATTCAAAAGAGGCCACGGAGATGAGAGAGGTCTGAGCAACCCAGATATTGGAAAAGAGGTGTACTCACATCCACCATTAGTCTCTCTAATACTCACATCCACCATTAGTCTCTCTAATAAAATGCTTCCCCCTTCTCTCATGTTTCTATTAATATTAAGCGACTGGCCAGAGTCTTCTACCTTACTCAGACCATACCACTATACACTGGGGCCTCTGATTTGTCTCTCATAATTAGACTGATAAATAGGCCTCCTCCCCTCATCTTTTTTCTTCTTCCTATTTTCCTCTATGTACTCATTATCTTCTCAACCTGTTCTTGTACACTTGCTTTCTATTCTTTCCTTATTCGCTCAATTTTGAAGGGGTAAGATACTTATCAGGGTCATCAACACAAGGTTTCAACAGCTCTTTTTTCTGAAGACAAATACAGCTGCCTAACCTGAGTAAACCTGGGTGGCAGGTGTCTGTTGCATCCTTTATTCTTCAGGTTAATCCACTTTAGTTTGTGAATATATTGTTCAACACATTTCATAGCAATCTGGCATGCTTTAATAAGGTCTTTGTCTTAGCATGTGGCTAAGTGGCTGTCTGTAAGCTAAATCAGGCTAGTCAGCTTAGCCCCCTGGATGTAGCTCATGTCAGTTAGTGTCATCAGTATGGGGAACACAAATGAGGAACCAGTGCCATGTACATATTTTGGTTGGGAGGTTATCGTTCCCCAGTGTGTTACACTGACACTGGACAAACAGTGGTGGATAGGACGAAAATGTATGCCAATATTGTCGAATCGGAGTTGGGTATGTCTCTGACAACACACTGCTACCGCTAAACCAACAGCATTAACTGAATGCACCTATTACCAGGTTTGACACCGCTATGAAGATCTTTCACATGTACTTCAGTCAGTTAGTCCACTGGTGCCCAGTATAAACAAGCCGAAGCTGCAGTTATCTGGAATTACCCACTGTCCACTCAGCAGGTCTCACCACCAATGCATGGACCTGAGACTGTTGAACTAAGTGGGGAAAGCTTTCACCAACCTACCTAGAAACTGTAAGAAGTCACTGGTTAAAACCAACTCAATGACAGTACCATGACTATTAGGAAGCTAGGTCACTGAGCCACAGCTGATCTGAGCAATAAATATATTCAACATGTTTAAAACCATCAGTTACAAAACACATGACAAACGGTTGACATTACAGTTTTTTTTTTTCCGATTGCTTAAACACTATAACCCGGCTTTTGAACTAAAATTTCAAAACCATAATGCCATTTATCAAAAAACATACCCATTTCGCTAAACTATAAACACTATTCCCCTGTTTTGACATATGATTCAGATTTGTTGAACTGTCACTTCAAAACACTACACACAAATCCCTTCATTTATCATTGCCTTTACCATATGGTCATTTAGAAAGCACTAGCAATCCATATTGTTCACTCAAGTCAGCACAGCTTGAGCTCAATTAGCACACAATTACCCAGGTGGAAACACATAGAGACAAATTTGATCACACACCAATCACAACCTTCAATAGATAGATAAAAAGGTCAGAGTCACTTCATTCAGTTTTTGAACATTGGATCCAGAAAGATAGGGCTGCACGATATTGGAAAAAACTCACATTGCAACAAAAAAAAAATCCCCTGCGATACGAAAAAATACTGTAGTTTTTACAAGATGACATACATAATTCTATTTGGAAATAATACATCATTCTCGGGGGATTTTGTAGGGGATAGTGCATCCACATAGTGGGGCCTGCTTTGTTTGTTGGATAAATTCATCAACATTGATTGTAATTGGTGATTCACTGTGCACGCAGAGCCGGCATGTCATGCACTAGCAAGTGTATCCAAGAACACCTAAATTCATGTAAATTACAATATGTCAGATAAAGACTTCTCTTTTAGATTAATGTTATGTTTCCAGCTTTACAGCTCCGAACCGTATAGTTGGGACAGACCCTTTGTGTCTTTAGGCTAACTATATAGTCTCTAAAAGTAGAATGGGAGCCAGAGCCTTTAGCTATCAGGCTCCTCTCCTGTTGAACCAGCTCCCAGTCTGGGTTCGGGAGGCAGACACCGTCTCCCCATTTAAGAGTAAACTTAAAACTCCCCTCCTGGATAAAGCTCTAGTTAGAGAGTGAGGAGTTGCCTCGGAGGGTGTATACTGCAGTCACGGCACCCCTTGTCTTCTCTGCTTTTCTTCATAGTCGTCAGATTCATCTACCAACGCTTATAGAACTGGCTCAGGTTTGCCTTGGACCAGCTCTTAATTATGCTATTATAGTTTTAGACTGCCGGGGGACTTTCTTTGACACACTGAGCTCCTCTCTCTTTCCATCTGTGTGCATCCATGTCCCAGTAATGCTTGTTACTAACTTAGCTCTGGGGAGCTTATTTCCCGGAGTCTGTATGTTTTCTCGCCTCACGGTTTTCCTTGGATTAGGGTGGCACCTAAATCATGGTTGCAGCTGTCGCTGTGGTCCTGCTCGGTGCCGTGCTACGCCCTGCTACACCCTGCCATGCCCTGAACTGCTACAACTATTACTTTTAGTCATAGTTTCATTATCTTTATTGTAACTATAATTGTCACTGTTCATCACACAAAAATGAATCATATTTCTCTATATCTGTATTAGTGTCTCTAGTGTCCGCCCACCAAGAGCCTGGGTCTGTCCGAGGTTTCTGCCTAAAAGGAAGTTTTTCCTCGCCACTGTTGCACTAAACGCTTGCTCTTGGGGAACTGTTGGACTTATTGGGTCTCTGTAAATTATAGAGTATGTTCTAGACCTACTCTAAAGTAAAGTGTCTTGAGATATCTCTTGTTATGATTTGATACTATGAATAAAATTGAATTGAATTGAATTATATTAGCTTTAGCCTGGCTGGAAGCAGCATTCTGGCAACTCTGCTGTGAGAAATGGCAAGGAGACACTGTGATAACGTGACATTAATCAGGTGCTTTATTTTGTCTTTGCAGCGAACATAAAACACTGACTACTGTAGGTTCACTACCCATGGAAAAGCACATTACTGTGTCTGCGGTAGCTGCTGCTGATAGTAACGTTACCTTTCTACAGACACACACGAGAGAGCCTCACTTCCCATAACAAAACCTGTCAGACCCGTGGATTTCCACCGCCTGCGTAACTGCTGCGGAACGGCTCCGCTGCGGAACGGCTCCGTGGTCCGCCGTCCGTCAATACCCACCGGATCCGGAGTTGTTGCGGAACGGCTGCGGCCAGGACTGACAGCTGTAGTCATGAGGACCCACTAGATCTCGCGAATTCACGCAGAATAGAACCACAAAACCACCAACGGTTAGTTTCCATCCAGAGGAGTAGAGAGGAAACAACTCCGTGCTGTGTTTTCAAGGTGTAGTGAAGGGAAATATGATCCGCCGTGAGCACGGTGTATTTTATTTTGAAAATTAATCGGATGATTTATTTTGTTTCTGTGCTCGACTTCCTGTCCCGCACTATCTGCCGTGTGCTGCGGAGCTCTCCGGCGTCCGGCAAAAATAGAAGCTGTGCGTATCTGCTCCGGAGGGCTGCGGACCGCCGCAGCTGTGCCGGAGTCAACGCAGACGTTACGCAACAGGTGGAAATACGTCACATACACACCTGGCATGGGAAGGGTCGGCCAGTAACAATTATGCAAGTGCAAGTTTTCCTTTTCTATCAAGCAGCAAAAAAGTTGTAGCTAACATCGCACAAGATGCGATGTGACTACCGCACATGCGCACATCGCGATGTAGACGATGAAACTAAATATCATGCAGCCCTACAGGGAGACATGTTCACCTCCTCCAGGCCATGGAAGAAGCCTGCCTAGACACTTTAGTCGATGCATGCCAGGGGTGGATCAGGCATGTAGGAGATTCTCTGGCCTGTCCCAGACCAAAGATGGGATGCTGGGGAACTATAATTTAGTTGTTGTTGTTGTTTGGTGTAATGTACTGTACAGTAAATGAAGGAATAAAAAATGTGCAAATGTATACATTTGTTGTGTCTTTTGTTGTGTTCATCATGTGAAAAGGTTTTTTAGGGGGAGAACCACAACCAACATTACTTATTACTTGTTGTTTGTGTAGTATTTGTTTTGAATTTATTTCACCAGTGTGTAAGACTATGTTGTGTGTGTGTTTGAGGGCTTGTGTGTCATGTCTGAGGGCAAAGTTTGTTTTTTTCAGCAAGATTAAAGTTTGAGTGAATCTAAACGAGAATCTAAAATGAGAATCACTTTGACCTGAAAATAGGAAGTTTGGGGAATTGGGTGAGAAGTTATGGATTTGTGTTTAGAGTTTTGAGAAAAGGAGACATCATTTCAAGAAATGTGTTTAAGAAATCAAGAAAAACTGTAAAAGCCAAACAGCTGCTTTCAGTTCATGTAAACCAGCAGGATTATGATCATCAGTGTTAGTGTCCATTATCTGTGTGAAAGCTTTAACTCTAAATGAATACAAGCAGTACAACTGCAATTGTAGCAGAGGACTTCACTCTTGAAATTTGCTAATTCAGGTCCACTTGATAGCTATGGGGCCCTTAGCTGCAGCTGCTTATATTCGTTTTTGCCTTGGGCTTCCATTGTTTTTATAGGATTATCTGATGCTGTTACAGTTTGATGGAATCTGTTTTTCATCCAGTGCAAACTGGTTTGATCAGGTCTCCAAATCTCTGATGCAGTGTTTTTTTTGGAAGATGTGTGTAATGGGGGGGGGGGGGGGGGGGGGGGGGGGGTTCTGAGTATTATTGCCCCAGAGGGTTCAAGCTACTGTGTCAGACATGCAGAGAAAGAGGTTTCATTTGCATTCATCATAGTAAAATCCATGGCTGTCCCAAGGGTTTTCTGCATATCAGAGAGACCAACAGAGAGAGAGGGGCTTTAATATTGATGCATGTCTTCAGACAGAGTATGTGTAAGAAAGTGAGAGTGCAAATTCAGCAGCTAGTGTGTGTGTGTGTGTGTGTGTGTGTGTGTGTGTGTGTGTGTGTGTGTGTGTGTGTGTGTGTGTGTGTGTGTGTGTGTGTGTGTGTGTGTCGCATCATGCAGCTGCCCTCCATGCCGTCCTGGGCAACAGGATGGTTTTACCTTCTCTCTCTCCTCCATCAAACTCAGTTCGGGAAGCCTCACATCCTCCGCAACAGATCTGATAACCGCCATACTGGATAACATCTAGCCGCACTCATCTCTAAGAAGTCCTTCCCCGGGGTAAAACTGCCAGTGCCGATCTCAGCATTAAAATATAATTTTGATGGTCATTATTAAGATAAGCATCGTGTTCATCTGGCAGAAGATTACACTGATAGCGTCAGAGCTTAGAACAACTGTCCTTTCGAGGGACTCTCTTGTTCAAAGTTATTAGATGAAAAGAGCCCATCCTGGCCAATCATAGGGCTGGTTACTAGGGGCAAGTGGGTATACATTGGCAATTCTAAATGTGGTATTTCCAGGAGTCTCTATCATCTGCACTTGCTCATTGCAGTTTTATTTAAACAATGCACTTGCCAGAAAACATCAGTCACACACATACTCACATCATTGCTTGAATGATGATAACTTTCTCTGTTTCCTTTATATTAATTGGAATATCAGTTAACAAAGAAATTGGAAATGCTTTTTTGCAAGTAAGACCTATACCTACCGTATCTTCCTACCTGGGCTGAAAATCATCTAATGAGTAAAACAAAGCAATATTTTGTATCTATTTTTTGAAGTAGTGAGATCTCGGAACACAGCAACATTGAAAAAAAAAAAAAAAAAATAGGTCTCTTATCTCTTTGACAATAGATGTGGGAGCTTATGATCAGAGTCAGAATCAGAATCAGAATCAGAAGGTTTTATTGCCAAGTACGTTTTTCACACATACAAGGAATTTGTCTTGGTGTTGTTGGTGCATGTCACACATTCTCTTAATATAAGGATAAACATATAAACAATATAAGTATACATATATACACAGTATGTATTTCAATAAATAAAAATAAAAATAAAAATAAAAATAAAAATAAAAATAAAAATAAAAATAAAAATAAAAATAAAAATAAAAATAAAAATAAAAATAAAAATAAAAATTAAAGCCAGAGGTGGAGTGTGAGGTGGAGTGTGGAGAGAGTCCTGGTGGCGTACAGGTCCTGGAGTGGCGGCAGATTGCAGCCAATCACCTGCTCTGCGGACCGAATGACACGCTGCAGTCTGCCCTTGTCCTTGGCAGTGATAGCAGCGTACCAGATGGTGATGGAAGATGTGACTTGATGATGGCTGTGTAGAAGTGCACCAACATCGTCTTTGGCAGGTTGAATTTCTTCAGCTGCAGAAGAGCAGAGGAGAAAGAACGCAGCCCTGGGGGGATCCGGTGCTGATGGATTGTGAGTCGGAGATGTGTTCTCCCAGCTTCACATGCCGCTTCCTGTCAGACAGGAAGTCAGTGATCCACCTGCAGGTGGAGTCAGGCACACCAAGCTGGGAGAGCTTCTCCTGGAGCAGAGCCGGGATGATGGTGTTAAAGGCAGAGCTGAAGTCCACAAACAGGATCCTGGCGTAGGATCCTGCAGCGTCCAGGTGCTGGAGGATGAAGTGGAGCGCCAAGTTGATGTGAATCATCTGTAAACTAACTGATTTAGTTGGATGGACATGGACCTCCTCTTTAATAGGCCATGGCCTTTGGAACTAACCATTTCTGAAGTGAAACACAGCAAGAACCTAACCAGCTCTTTAGGTGTTAAAGCTGACCTCTGACCACCTTCAGAAAGACAGTTTCTATCCAAAGATTACTATGATTTAATTAGCCATCACACCAAATACATGCTCTTGGGGAAATTGTACTGTGGAAAGTGTCCTGAGACAACTTGTCTTTTGATTTAAAACCATCAATACATCCTACTGTCTTAAATGATCTACTGCTATGCCTGGCACTTCACTTGTTAAAATATCCTGTTGTTGTCTTCAGGCCTTTTTCCTCACTGTATGGCTGATAGTGACAAGTTGTCAAATTCACAAAGGAGACCTTATTTTGTTGCTCTTTGTTATTTGTAAGATGTGTTAATTAATTCTGGTGGAAATGGCGTGATGCGAAATGTAGATGAAAGCAACAAAACGGTTATTAGGCAGACATTTACACAACTTGACACACGACAAGACGACTCAAGAATATGAGAATGCAGCAAAAAGTAGCATGTAGCACCACTTTGTTAACTGTTTTCTCTAGATATCACCATGCATGCATAGCATGGTATTTTGTTTCTGTTTCTGGTTTATCGAAAGGAGACAATTAGCATCTAAGAAACTTGAATAGTTCAAACCTTTACACTGGTTAACATGTTAGCAGTACTGGCTCTTTTAAATCTCCTTAACATTGATTAGTAGCTTTAAATCAGATGTGCATGGTGCTAACATATAGGGAGTCTTGTTCCTAAAGAATTACATGAATGTTACATGAGTGCGATCTGCATGAAATTTGCTCGCACCATTTGCTCACTCAACCCTATTAACTCCAGTGGTAATTGACACCCCCATTCCCCATGAATCCACATCTCATCAAATCACTTTTAATACATGTTAACACACCATAGAGGGAGTAATAGTCAGAGGCAACATTATCCAAATCGCTCTCATGAATAATGTAAATACATGTGAGGGTGCTTGGTTACCCTGCTAAAAGGTCCTTTTTACAACATGCAGCAGAATTAGCTCTGATTATTCTGAGATGCATTTGAATGACCTCTCAAAGTAAAATCACTTCTGTCTCAGAAAGGAAACAGAGTTCAGGTCATTTGAATTCCAGTGATACCTGATGGTACACTGTTATGCTTTTTAAATTGCATGGGAAAATATTGCTAATGGAAGACGTGAATTAATTCAAAGATTGAGCAATCATTCCTTGAGGCTTTTCCTGCCAGCACCCGTATAATACTTAATGGACTTGAGCTTTCATAAACCCCAAATAAGTAATCTGATCATGAAAACATGCATTCCCTGGGTTCTACTGCACAGGTAGGAACACAGGTTGATGCAGTATGGGCTTATACACACGTTTAAATGTAATCCAGGCTCAGCTGATAATATAAATAAGTGCTGTTTTCCATGCAAAAAGACTTCAAGTTGTTTGTAAAAGTAGAAACAAACATGCAGGACAATTATTGTCATGAATTGGCTCATGTTCAGACAACAAAGGAGGAAGAGCATCTCAAAAGGTGAAGTTGGAGAAAAACATTATTATTATTATTATTATTATTACTATATTTTATATTTTAGTCTTTTTTTCACTCAACAAGATTAGATTGAAACCTACTATATGGCTGGACCGTGTATGGTCTATGTGCTTATTTGTGGCCAAGTTGTTACAGGGATAGTCAGCGGTGGTGTGTATACCATGAGTTCCTGGATATTAAATGTTGATATGTAGTGGTCCTAGTAATAAAAGCAGCAGTGGCAACAACATCAACAACCGTGTTTTGAGCATAGACTATGAAATATGGTCAAAGTCTCAGTGATATCGCCCGACCTCACTTTTCAATATTACTTTCACATTTTCTTAGCAAAAAATAATTGTATTTTAAACTTCAGGTTGTTAGAAGCCTGAGAGGTGAAATCATCCACTATTTTACTTGTATTTAAAAGGCTTCACGAGGCAAAAGTATCCAGGATTTCTGTTATTTTACAGCCAAACTGAAACTATGTGAAAACTTGGGTACTTTCACCTCTTCATGGCTCCAATGATATTTGAAATAAGATAAATCCAATAAGGAAAACTGACTGTAACCTGTTCACAACCGGGTCACAAGTAGACATTCCTTCTGTTTAAGGAATCACAAGCCAAAAAGGTTGGGGGTCAGTGGTCTAGATGGTGTGTTTGTATGTGAGTTCTATGAAAATGGACAAACAAAGGAATTGACCATATAGACATTGAAGTGATTAAAGCTTAAAAGGGATCATACGTGTGTGTGTGTGTGTGTGTGTGTGTGTGTGTGTGTGTGTGTGTGTGTGTGTGTGTGTGTGTGTGTGTGTGTGTGTGTGTGCGTGTGTTGTATGATGATGACGATGATGATGATATATATGATGTATGATGAGTTTGTGTTCTGGAGTGCTTGTGCATGCCCCGAGAAAAGAGAAAGAAAGCCCCTCACCCCTAACTCCTTCACCTGCATTCAGACAGATTGGGTGAATGCAGAAGAAAAGGCTGGCAAAAAAGAGAAGGGGGGCGGGGGCAGAAAGGGGGGAGGGGCTTGTAATTGGCCTTTTCCTGGTCCTCAGGTTCACTCTAATTAAAGCCCTGAGAGCTGGGGTCCCGGGGCATCTGGACAACAGTGTTTTGCCGTCACTGCCGCAGCAGCGTCAGGGGAAGACAATGATAGACAATGATAGCCAATTATCCCTTTTTATTCAGCCAAGGGAGGTCTTAGCAGGTCATCATTAAGGCATATGGAGGGGATGGGGGGGTCTGGATACAGGGGAATGCCAGACAGTGGTGGGTGGCCAGGCAGGTGGTAAGGCAGTGTTTGAATGTATGTTAAGTGTGTGTGTGTGTGTGTGTGTGTGTGTGTGTGTGTGTGTGTGTGTGTGTGTGTGTGTGTGTGTGTGTGTGTGTGTGTGTGTGTGTGTGTGTGTGTGTGTGTGTGTGTGTGCTGGGTTGTGTTGTGTTGATAATCCTGGACAGAAGATCCAAAGGGTAGCCTTGTGCTGACGTTCAGTGGTTAATTCTCACTGTGTGCTTTTACAGTTTGTTCAAATTCAGGATTAATCTATGAGCAGCCACAGGGCTGGCCCTGACTAATTTAGTGTCATTGGGTTCATACACTCAAACAGAAACTGCAGAGATGTATGTCTTACAGGTTGTTTGAATTTTAGAAACATAACAAAACCCTCTTGGCGAAGGTCCAGGCGGACCGAAACATAGTAATAGCAATATAACAATAATATCAATAAATTGTAATGCTGCATCGCTGGGCTTACAAGTTTTCCTAAACAAATCACTGCAGACTCTGGATGGGAATATACCTTGTGTGTCACTAGAAGCCTGTCAGTACAGCAAGGGGTGACACACAGCTGGGATGGCACAGTGGGGATTTTACACAACACCCTCTCATTTAAAACATAAGAACAAAAATCAAGCCTGTGGGAGGGTTCCTGTCACTTTACATGTTGGGAGATTCTCTTCATAGCTGCCGTGAGGCATGTTGTTACATCCAGTCTTTCAAGAGCAAGAGAAAAGTAAAGGACAGCTGTCTTCTGTGGATAGTAAGGTCAGAAGAAGTCTAGTCAGTAAAATATCAACACATTATTCTATTTCTTTCATTTCAAGTTTTTGCATTTAGTTTTGTTGAAGTATTTTCTCACTGCCCTCCAAACTAAGAAAAAGTTGCCAATGAGTTATTATATTTTGGCAGGCAAACACTTGGATTAAGTTTGTTTTCGTTGATTGTAAAATTGTCTTATACAGTATATGTAATTGAAAACACTTTGAAGCAGTGTACTGGTGTGGTGGCTGTGGCTCGGTTGGTACGAGCGGTCACCTACAGATTGTAAGGTTGGTAGTTCAATCCCTCACCCTGAAGTTCCATGTCAAAGTGTTCTTGGGCAAGACACTGGACCCTGTAATTGAGTGTAAATGATTTTCTGATGAGCAGGTGGCACCTTGTATGGCAGCCTCGGCCACAGTGTGTGGATGGTGAATGGTTCCTGTACTATGTTAAAGAGTCATCGTCGTTTCTAGTCGTTAAGACTAGAAAAGCGCTATATAAATACAGCCCATTTACATTTACCTTTATCTGGTTAAGTGATCCCCAAATCCTTAACGGGCTACTGCACCCTCAAAATGACCACTTGTATATCAATTACTAACTGAGTGTTGTCTTGAATTCATGAAGAAAACTTTGTTATTGTCGCATGCCTCCACAGTGAATGGAGAATAAAATAAAGCTATTGATGCATTGAAGTAATAGGGGTTCACTTTTAACAACAGCAAAGATATATCAAAGCAACAGTTTACAAACGTTAACACAACTTGTACAGTATAAGGCTATGTTCACACTTGGCATCTTTTCTGACAAGAAAAAGTTGACTAGGGCGCTTTTGAATAGTGAAATAAAAGCTGGCAGCGTTTTTATTCCAAAAAGCAGTCGTCTTTTGGCGCTATGTGGAGCGATGCTAACGTTAGATAAAACAGAGTGGTGGAGCGAGCTAGAGAAAGAACAGAGAGAGAGAGCAGTGCTGCTAACGTTAGATAAAAGAAAGCGAGTTCCCTGCACAGGGAGCACCCGGTCATACCGTATGCTACCGTACCGCTGTGCTCCGACGACAGGGCTCGCTACTCAGCTTGTCATTGGTCGACTGTCAAAAAGCGCTTGATGGAGGGTGTTTTTTTTCAGAAAAGTTTTTTCAACTTCAAAAAGACGCTCCGAGCTGCAAAAAAGAAGTTGGCGATGGCATTTAAAAAAGCGCTCAGGACTTTTTTGAAAACATGGTTTATGTGTTTAAAAGTAGTTTGGATTTGCATATTTTTAATTCCTTTCTAATATGATACTGTATGGATCTCTCTGGATCCATCTATCGCTTTACTTCCAGTTCCTCACACTCACATACAATAGTGCCATTGGGCCAAAGCTATGTCAGTCTTGTAGTGGTTGTTGATTGGTTAGAGAGGACGTCCTCTCTAACACATTTTACGTGTTTTGGCCAAAAACAGATAAGCAAAAAAGAGAAGAGCAGAAGAGAGAAGTGCAGTAGATTAAATTGATATAAGAGATTCCGCCCTATTGTTTGGTAATGGTTTATTTCAACCAATTACTCTTTTTTATATATTTTGATCCACCTTTTGGCTTTAACAAATAAAGGAGCAACTCCTCTGCCTCTATGGACCAGCCTCCTCTGGTGTATACCATTAATCTTTATTCCAACATGTCTCCCACTCTTTGAAAATGGTGGTAGGCCTTATCTGGAGAGCATAGAGGTGTTTGTCCCTGTCTGTCTCTATGCTCTTCTATGCTATTATCGTTGCAGCAGAGGTTTGTGTTAGACAATGTTTTCTACTGGTGCAGGCTGCAAGGTACCAACATTTTCTATTGCTTCAGTTAGGTTCTCTACAATCATTCACACTCCAAGGCAACAGGCATGTAGACAGTCATGTCCTGTAGGGATAATTTTACAATTTTAATTTTAAATATAGTCTGTAGTTTATAGGCTGAGTTCAGTATTTTATTGATTGCATCATGTAGCCTTACTACTAAAAAAGCATGTGCATGTATCATATCATTTGAAATTTTCAGTTTACATGTTAATCACATGTGGAACACAATTTCACATGTGATTTACACGTATATATTATGTTGATTGTCAGAATTGTGTATCTTTAGTTTTTTCTATTTTGTGATTCAATAAAAAAAACACATTTACATACAGGTATCTTTGAATTCCTCCCATTGTTGTAATGTAATGTCAGGTCTGCTCTTTTTGTAAATTCTGCTAGCTTTTGATCAATACAAATAAACAAAAGATCACCATTTAGACCTGCAGGTACACACAAGGGTTCTACTGTATGTGGGTTCCCTTTACAGTCAGGTAAAGACTTTAACTGTCAATAGTTTTCACACCATGAGGAACTGGGTAGCATGAGGAGATGGCATCAGCTCCTTAACACTCTGAAATAGGACAGTACTGCAGAACATGTTTTTGTTAATCTGTTGATCTTCTTCAGCAAAGCTGGTCGAAAATTAGCATGTCAGCGCATCAAGGCTGAAGGCTGCAAGAATTCCACTGGTGTTTGATAATTCAACTACTACCATCAAGTACTTCTAACAAGTGCTACTGATTTAATATGCATCACAGCTGGGAACATCCAAAATTCCAGCTGCCATTCAAAACAAGGCTGCATACATTGAATCTCAAAGATTTTCCGGATTTTATGAGAAACCAGACATAAGACCAGACACGAGACCACATTTTATCTAGGGCAATGATACTCAATGGCGTGAATGCAACAAGATCTGTATACTACAGCACCTTTCATATACTAAAAGCAGGTCAAAGTGCCTAACCTTGGGTACAGTAGCACAGTATTCAGCTTCATAGTCAGTCTTTTTCTTAGTAATCAACAGAGAGACTGTGGATTTAAAGGATCTACCGGGGATATATCTTTGCATCATACCAACCGGAAATTTGAATATGAATAAGTTTTCCATTATCCTAAAACTAATTGGCATCTCCTTTCTTTTTTTCCACTTAACACTGGCAGCATCAGCATTCTCTATAAGATAAAATACACCTTTTGGGCCAACCTGTGAATAGTGCTTTGCAGTAGTTGAGCCTACTTGTAATACATGCACAAGCTTCCTTTGCATCTCTGACAGAAAGAAATAGTTTTTGACTTTGGCAGTACAGTACTCTTTAAATGATATGTTCTATTTATGTTCTCTGCATTGAGATTTCTTGCCAGAGATGTAATGTGTAAGGGATAATGTAGAGCGAGGGGGTTGTTATAGCGAATACAACCCCGACAGGGTGAATCAGCCTGAATACGATTGTATTGCTTCCGCTAAAGAAAATAGTCCGTTCCTTCTCTACGGTTGGAATCCTGCGTCCATAGCAACGTAAACTCCGTAGCTGTTAAGCTAATGCAACCCTTCATCTATTACTCACCACCACCTACGGGCTGTGGTAGTAGCCGTATATGTTATGGGGTGCTGCGGTTTGTTGGACAAATGACCCAGCTGCTGTTTTAATCACTGCAGAAATTGATAGGCTACATTAGCTGACACGTTGTAGTGAGCGCGGGCTATCGGCTGCTCGTATTTATATTAAACTGAACATTTCTGTTGACAGTGAAGTGAGACGAGGTAAATGGCTTCATGTCCTCATTCATCTCGTTTCCTTTTTACACAGCCGTTGCATGTTGACACACCTAAACGTGCAATGTAAGCTAACTAATTAGCGTTGTTGTCCCTATACTACGGCTGAAGTTACTGCGTAGCGATCATAGACCGTATATAAAGATGTAGCGATATGCGCTCACCAGATCTGCTGTCATTGCTTGAATTGGAGGACAGAAGTTGCTCGACAGCGTTTCTCCACTTTTTGCCACAGCTGATAAATTATCCGACTTCTTTCAGCGGATTGATTGATAGCTGTCCTCCAGAGTGAACAGAACTGCGTCCATAGCAACGCTCTTCTTTTGCATGGCAACGGTGTGTTATGCTTAGCAGCGGTCTGTTATGAAGAAATTACAGACCGCATTCTACATTAGAATTCAACCAAGCCATGTAATAAACTGAAATAGTATAGTAACACAGTTTCTGTCGTTGCTGCTATAAATTGTTTATTCCTGATTCACTAAGAAGATATTTTGAGTCGTGCATAAGTTGATGTCAGAGATGCAGTTTTCAAGACAGTGGAAGGATCTCAGTTCATCAGGATCAACAGCTAAACAGAGTTGGGTGCAACTGCATATCAAGAATAATCAATACTGTGCTTACCGATGGTGACCTTTAGTGATAACATCTATAGTATCTGAAACTTTTAAGGAAGGTTTAAAAAGTGCAATATTGTTTTTTCAACATCACAGCAGGGTAAAGGTAGCACAAATAAGTTGAAGAAATCCCACTTTCACATTATCAGCAAAGTCCACACACATGCTTTCTGGTTAAAAGAAGTTGCTGTGGTTTGTTGATCAGGATATCTGGATGCTGCCTGTTGAGGTGTTTCAGACCGTTTGGGTCTCTGCCATCCTAGGGAAGAGACCCCAACGAAATAATAGACAGAGAACACTGATTATTCAATTCAATTAGATTTTATTTATAGTATCAAATCATTACAAGAGTTATCTGAAGACACTTTACAAATAGAGTAGGTCTGGACCACACTATAATTTACAAAGACCTAACAATTCCAACAATTCCTCAAAGAGCATTATATATCCCATCTGGTGGGGGAATGCTTCAGGATCCCCCACAAGGCTGGATGGTGTGGCTGAGAAGAAGGATGTCTGTGTTACTTTGCTTAGCAAACTGCTAATATGATATGGACCTAGAAATGTGATGTATGGATCTTTTTTATTGGTGCAAAGGTGGTCCATGCACTTGATTTAAGCCTTTAAACTCCTTGGTCTTATTGGTCATAAGCACTCCCCCCTCAAAGGTAAGCATTATCAAGCGTGCAAAAACATGAAATATTTGTGCAGAATTACTTCATCCCACGAGGAAATCGAGTAATGCAATTCCTTTAAGATGAGTTGATTTCGCCACGAAATGCTGCCATTATAAATGTTGGTGTTTTAAGGGCCTTTTTGCAGCAGTTGGGGGTTACCTGCCTTGCTCTAAGGCTCTCAGGCAGGAGCTATGTCTCGGTAATTTGTTTCAGTATCATAGGCCTATGTTGTTAGGCCAGACTGGGTATCCCTGATCTATGAGAATACAACATACCTTGTATGTTTACTTTTCTTGTCTATGGTGCTGATTAAAACTAAAGTCAGATTTAATGAGCCACAACCTAACAGCCGCTATGACTAATATTTGGCACTGAAAATACAAAAGTGTAAATGACATTGAGAACAAAGGAATTGAGCAAAAATACTGAATTAATAAAGGTAAAAAGCAGGCAAACTATCTCAGAGGGTCTGAATGACAAACTGTCTGCAATAATCTTTTTCTTCTTATTTTAATCATGATCAAGGCACCGCTGTTTGCGTATGTAACGCAAAAGCAAATGTTAATTTGGTTTAAAGGTGCCCTCCTCGCTGGACTGCTTGTGAAAACATATTAAAGTGGCAGTGCCATGGCGACAAGCATGCCACTGATTAACACACACGTACATTAACATGCACGCACACACACACACACACACACACACACACACACACACACACACACACACACACACACACACACACACACACACACACACACACACACACACACACACACACACACACACACACACACTTTACCTGCACTTCATCTACATGTTGCACATTCCCACCAAACAATATTTTGATATTTCCTGTGGACACGTGGGAATTTTGTCATGATGGGGACACTGCAGAGGTGATATCAGTAAGTCACCCAAAACATTAGGATCCATCCTCTGGAGACCATAAATATCCACAGTAAATTTCAGATACCTATCTTGGGGCCTCATGTGTAAACGTTGCGTACGCTCGAAAACATACGCTGTTTTTCTCACATGCGCTGGACTCCTCAGTTTTCACGTTACACTCAGAAAATAAATGGCATTACATCAGTGGGTTCAAACTGCTTATTGTGCGTAATTAAAACTGACACTGACATGCACAGTGTTTTTGTAATTGGTGTGGCGCCGCCACTTTTCTCCTGATTTCAAGACCTTTTTTTGATGTTTTTTTTGCCATGGTTCGGTTCTCTGAACCCGGTGCAGACATCACCCTACAAAATAAAATCTGCACACTCTGCACATGTTCTTTTATTGCTTATCCGAGATGACAAGTCTTTAAATTTAACATTTCCCTGCCTCCACCTCCGTGATCAACACCGGTGAAGTTTTTGTTGATGCATGTTTTGCAGCAGGGTCAGCCGGTTTTTGTTTTCTTTTACATGTTCGAAATGAATTTCAATCAATGAATCAATCAATTGATAACACTGACATGAAACCAACTAAACGCCACAAAATCATATATGATAATATATATAACTGCATTTGTATCTGCCTGACTGCAGCATCAAAACCGGCACCAGTGTAAATGTAGGCAAATTTTTCCTATTGTTCACGTTAATATGTACAAGAATAATTTAACGACACACTATTGTTAAACAAACATTGTTGAGATATTTGAGATGTTCTTTTGCAATAACAGATATACAACCTATATCCGTTTGTATTTATTATCCTAATTCATGTCTTTTTTGTGCACACTGCAGGGAGAATCAATTAAACACCTGTTTGTTCAAGCGTTATAAGAATGGCTTTTATCCGTTTTTTTCATATGATAATTGAGAGGTGATATTTTGTTTTGTTTTACACAACGGTATCAATTTGAAAGCGTTTCTCATGTTTCATCCTTCTGCTATAGGAGTAGCAGTTTCTCCTTTCTCCAGTTTATGTGCGTACAGGTGGCTCACAGTTTGCTTTTTATAAATCCCAAATCTTGTGTAGAAATTGGCGTACGTCTTCTTTTGTGCGTACGAGCCGTTTATAAATGAGGCCCCAGGTCCTTGACCTAAAGCTCTACACTTTCAACACATTCGTCACATACTGACACTTTGTTATTGGTGTCACTTGTCAACCCACTGGGTAGCCCAGTGTGACACTCCACTACAGTCACTGTTTTAAAGACAGGGAACACATGGTTAACGTTGTGAATTCAAACAAAATTACTTGGTGAGGATAAGTTAACAAAACCACTTGGTTTGGGTACAGTAAGGATGGACGTGTGGGGGTTTAAATAAGTAGCGTAACTAAAGTGACACACGGGACACAAACCACGGTCTCTTGGCTGAAAGTCCTGTGTTGTCTGATCCATCGACATCCACAAACTCCTTCCTATAGCCACAAATTTGCATCGTTCAAACACCGAGGGCTGTGACAAAGTGTTGGTATTTGACGTCTTCGGATTCAAAGACTTTTTAGCCACTTTTTGCTCACTGTTGGAACTGTTGGAGGTGTCCCTATTTGTATTCTATTGCATGTTTGCCCTGTTGTCACCCTAAAGTCTACTGGTCTCCACCCAGAGCCCTCCATTCAGCCACTGGTCAAACGTCAGATCCTTCTGTCAGATTCAGGGTGTGTTAATCTGCTGGACCGATAACGTGCAGTGAGTACATGGCCCTGGATGGTTGGTGCCCACTGCTCGCATGTCGCATGCAAGGCACATCCAGCACTCAGTCAATCAGTCACAGGATGTGGCTTGTGAACTGATATCTACATGTCTTCTGCTGGTGGATTGGATGCATGCACTCGTTTAGTCTTTTCATTTGTTTGAACTAAACAAACATCCTGTGTTAACAAACCACAACTCATGGCAACAAGTTGCCAGGAGAGCACCTGTGCTAACGGTTTATTACTGGCAAGGCTTAGCTCTGACTTTGTGCCAGTATTTATCTGTCTATCTTTCAGTTTGACTGAGAGAGTTTCCCAATTGAAGGATAACAGCAACTTTGGTCAGCTTGATTTCATGTCAGTTGCAATGTAACTCAACAGCGATGAGTTTTCACAACAGAAAAACATCAAAAAGTTGATAGGAACATTCATTTCTGTAGTGTAATCCACATGTCCAATGTCTCAGTATGTTGCAAACTCTCTTCGTTTCGATTAAATATTGCAAAAGATTTCAGAGCTGACATAAAAAGCAGTGTACTTAGCAATGTTTTGGTAAAACTATATATACTATAAGAGCTACTGCACACTACCACAAGTCAAGAAGGTGATGAAGGCAATAGAAAAAGAGGAAATGCAAAATGGTCTAAACCTTTTGCAACTCGACCCACAGTGGCCCAGGTTCAAGTTTGCTGCATGTTGTCCCCCCTCTCTCTCCCTGCTTTCCTGTCTTAAGCTATCCTATAAAATAAAGGCCGAAAAATAGTCCTAAAAGAAAACAGGCGGTGCTTGAAGCTGTGTGACATTGCTACTATTTGCGTTTGTGGGGCAGTTTATACTCCATTAGAGCAGAGTTACATAGGCCACAATGAGATGGTAACAGTTCAAATGATAGCTTCCTCTATGTTGACCTTCTCAGGGCTCTCATTTGCCTCTAAAGTCAGCACTATTGCTGTCACCAGTCATGTTTCCATCAACGTATTTTTATGCTCATTTTGAAGTATCGCATTAGAAAACGTTGATGGAAGGTTTTACGCTCGCTTGAGGTGGTTTTGGCCTTTTTCGCAAAAGAGTTAATGCGCAAAATGGGAGATGGAAACAGCTTTGCCGAATAACTTGTGACGTAGCGAACATGTAACTCACATGACTCCCAGTATCCATCAGATGTGGGAAGGATCAGGATATGGGATCCATCCAATGCGCCGTACACTTCTGGCACAAGGTCCATAGTGGAGTTGCGGTGCACTATTGCCTGTGACTCAGCCACGGCAGGTAAATTGACGAATTGGTTCAACAGCTTGAATGGTATGGCCCTGCACACCGCGTCTACACACGGTGAACGCTTATCTCGCTGACACCAAATGTCTCTGCCACAAACCTGTATTCTGCACAGGTGGCCGACTTGTACAATGCTACCTCTCTCCATTTAGCCAAAGAACTTAGCTTCTAAACGGTTTGCAATCTACAACTTTGCTTAAAATTCGCTCGACAGTTAGATGGAAACATGACTATTGTCATGGAACAAATTTGTGTGTCAAAGTTCACCAAAGTTGAACTCTGTGTGAGTATATATATATATATATATATATATATATATATATATATATATATATATATATATATATATATATATATATATATATTTATGCTCAGTGTAATCTCAGTCAGCAGTACAGCGTCTCTCCTCCATCTCTTCTCTCGCCACGTACACGGCAGGATGGTGGCAGCAGTTTCATTACATTTCCAGGATCCCCCCTTGTGAGACTCTGCTGGTCCGAAATCACGTCCACATCTTGGATTTCCGCTGACCTGCTAAATGTATTAACTGTCAATGACTTCAGATCAGTGAAAATTCTGCCCAGCAAATGGAATACAGATATAGGCCTACTATAGACAGGGAGGATGTGCCTAATCAGCCTGATGTAGTTTTATGTCTCCCACTGGGTCTGCAGTTAACCTGACCAACCTGCATGTCCATGGATTTTCTAAGGAAACTGGAGCTCCCTAGAGGAAACCCTCAGGGAAAAAATGTAAACTCCATGCAGAAAGGCTCCAGCTGGACGGGATATTAAACACAGAACCTTCCTGCTGTCAGTCACAACTGAGTCAACCACTGAAAAACATGACTGAACAACTGTATTAATAAATGTGAACAAGTAGAAAATGATGACTACTTAATAATATAAGCCAATTATAACACCAATATCAGGAACGAAGTCATATGAGTGTAACTCCAAATGCTGCCGGTGAAACATGTAAATGTCCATCTGACCTAAGGTTAAACAGAATTCCTCCTCACCTGTTTTGTCACAGCCGTAATCTAAATCAGACATGAGTAATCCTAATACGATTAATGATGCCCAACGTTTAGAGACAAGTACGACAGCGAGAGAGCAAAAGCTCTAACGCACCTTAGACTGCACTCATCCAACCCTCTCTGGTATGTATGTAAATTACACAAATAATCCACATCCAACAAATCCATCACCATTTCACCATCAACTGATCGTTTCCATGTAGCATTCTGCTTTGTAGCTTGTTGAAGTTCCTTTGTAAAATCTTTGTAAAAGTGTTAACTGGAGGAAAGAGCGAGCTGGCTGCCAATGTTCGGGGGGGGGGGGGGGATTTGAATGAATATCATGATAAAGCCTTGCTAATCTTCCATTCCAATCTGATTCTCAGTAGGATATATCTCCTATTTCTATACTTAGGTGACCCAAGCCGCTTCTTTTGTGGATGTTCAGTTCCACGGGATCAGTGGGAAATTGGAAAGAGATGTAGTGTGCGTGTGCCACCTCAAATTGGATTGCATAGCATCTTAAATGAAAGCAAATAATTTCACGGCTAATGGGCTTAATTTCAGAAAATAATTCCACATTTCCACAGTTGGCTGTTTTGCATGTTATTTCTGCAGAGGGCTTGCCACTTTTGGGGATGTTTCTTGTGTGTGTTCATCAAATGTACTGGAATTAGAGAGCAGAACGATGCTGTTATATCTGATCACTTTTAGTGCATCCAAAGTTGATCAAATGTCTGTTGTATGTATGCTTTGACCACTTTCCTTTGAGCTCCCACTAGTCGTTGTAGGTGGTGATAGGACCAGTGCTTCCGTTTCTTTCCCTGCTTTTATTCAACAGGGACAGAACAGAGGAACAAAGTTATTACCAAAAAAAAGGATAACGACAAAAAAAAACTGACATAAACAAGAAGTAAAAATGTGATTGCCAACAAAGAAGTGATTAAGCCTCACAAAAATTCTTCAGTGGTTAAATAAATAAAGAAATAGCTGTAATTAAATAATGAATGAAGGAATCAGTCCATAAAGCGTTGATTGATGTCCAGGAAAGGGGGTCTTTCTAATGGTGGCTGGCTGACAGTGATTGCGAAGGCCCATTTACCAGCTGATGTTTTGTTATGATTGGACATGTCAGTCTTCCTCCTCTGATTAAAAGAGAGGGGGGGAAAAAAGCCCAAATGCGCCCGCGTCCTTTCTTTTATGTTTTCTTTTCTATTCTCTTTCGTTCCGCAGGAATAAAGCAATGGGTGCACATTATTTTGTCAATCTGCTGGAACGGGTGACATTCAGGGGTTTGTAAAGATGCCAACTGCCCTTTACGTGTTACCTTGAAGACGCCACTTTCTCCAAGGAACTTAGTCATGTAATGGGTGTTTGTGCTGTTGAGGGCAACCAGGTTTCAAATGGATTGCTTTGTTTTCATACTCAAAAGATGGAATAGCTCTCTGTGAACAGTTTTTTGTAGTATAACACAACACCCTTATTAAAATACATATGCTTGAATAATGCATACAGTACCTGACCACTGGGTCAAACAAAAGCTACTACATTTTGTGCTAATGCTTGTTTTTTTTAGCATTATATATTGTTTGTTCTTCTGAATTTAATGGTATGCATTAAAAAGACAATTATGCCCTATGACTATGACTCATTTGTTACTTGTAGAGTAGAACTGGACAGAAAATAGTTCCTGAGCAGGCTGGTAACTACCACTGATGTCACTGAGAGGAATTTTGGGGGTTACATTACAAGTAGAGATGGGCAGATACGTGGCTGATCCCTGCTGGGTCCCTGCTCAGTCCTTGGTCCTCCAACGGTGTTTGTTGCACTGATCGGTACTGGTGACTTTTTGTGCTGGTATGGGGTATTTCCACCAGAGGTGTCGACACGAACACTTTCTACTCTTTTTCTATGGAGAGCAGGAGAAGCCGTCGCGCAGTGCATGGTGGGAGTGTGTCTAAGGAAGAGTTGCGGCGCGTTTGCTGGTCTGTATTTGCAAAAAGATGACTAAACCTCAACTTTATGAAAATGATTCCGTCCAGTGCTGGCTCACAAAACTTGCTTTCAAACTATTTAATGTAACTTTAAAATGAAATAAGATTCAGCAGCAACATTGCCTATTTGTCACATTAAATGTTTTCAGACAAAGATTTCTTTGGATTGTTTAGACGGAATCAGTGGTTGCGTTAGACTTCTCGTCATTTTGACAGACAGGGTCGTAAAAAATAACCCATCATTATTTATTTTATATTTGTTGGACAGGACAGCTGAAGACATGAAAGGGGAGAGAGACGGGGAATGACATGCAGCAAAGCGCTGCGGCAAGGACTGAGCCTTTGTACATGGGGTGCACGCTCAACCAGGTGAACTACTCAGGCACGCCCCGTCATTTTGATTTTTTTTTTTATGATAATAAGAACATATCTGATTTTCATTCATTTTAATATTTTGAAACAAACAGAACAAGCTTTCAGATTATGCATTCATAAGGGCATGGACAGGAAAGAAGAACATAGACACCGACCTTGCCGTCACTTTTCGCTACACAAAAAACCCGCAGTGACAGCAGAGGCCACTAAGAATTTCTGTTCAATATGGCAAATAAGTGCGTTATCAGACGCTTGTCAAACTGCATCCATCCCTATCTTTTCATCTTGTTTATCAACGGCATCACAAATATTGGTCTTATAAAGAAACTTTGAATACTCAGCTGCCATGACATTTTGCAATGGTACACTAAAAGAAGAGGACCAATTTGGAGGTGTTGTTATTTATCAGTCTTTATGCAATGGTTTTACTGATCCCGCCCACACATATTGGGCTGGGACTGAGTTTGACACCTCTGCCTTAAAGGCTCCACTCAGCAGGTTGATGTAGATGTCAGTCATTTAGGGTCCATTATTTTAACAATGGTATTTTGATTCATTCAGTTTGACACATTCAATTGAGCTTTTATTCAAACTACATTTACTGGTGTAACATTGTACGTAAAATTATTCTCTGAAACCTAGTGGATTTACATACACAAAAGAGACTGATAGGGGACATTTGTATTAAACAGCTGCCACTTTCAACAGAACCCCGAAGAGTTTCAAAATCTGTTGTAAACAAGACAAAAGTCCCTCTTTCCCTTGGCTCAATGCTTACCTTCTATCTCCCTGAAGACTTCATGCCAAAGCACCATCCTGAGCCAAATTATATTTTACTCTCAGGCTTCACTGTACTGTGCCAACCAGCTCCTTAATACAGAGTGCTGCTGGTGTACAATCCCTCTCTCTTCCAGCGGTGACCCCTTTCAACCTGCCATATGGAGGAATAAAGGGTCCATCTTTGTTGTCCCCCACCTTTGCTGCTCTCTGCAGGCTGGCTAAACAGCCTGGCCCGACTCCCACATAATAAGTTAAGGCAACTTTAAGTTTAGCGACGCAGACTTCTTTTGTGGCCCCTAGAGTTCAATGCATCAGATGCTTCTGCACCGATGGGAGCAGCACTGAAACTGTAGAGAGATGGTGCAGTAACAGATGGAGGTCTGTGGGGATCACTTTGCCTGGACCTCACCTTAGCAATGCTCTTTGAGGATTTTAGCAGTGCAGAATGGTCCTTGAATGCCTAAACTATGACTTGAAACTGCAAAAAACAATGGTGAAACTTATTCTGAGGCTGAGCGGTTAACATATTCAAATGGTGGAGTGTGGAAAGTGCTTTGCAGTTTGAGAGCTATGACTTGAAATCACCCTGAAGGTTTCAATGCATTACATTGTTTGGAAGATGGAAGTTTGGTCGAAACAAAAGAAGCAAAACAATATTTCATCCTACTGACGTAATTTAACTTTTTGTCAGACTCCTGAAATCAAGCCCCGCACACAGAGAGCCCTGCACTGTTTGCTTTACTTCTAATTTTCTCCAAAATAGCTCTGTTGTCAGTCCTGTCCTGCTGAAAGAACAAACACATTGATGCTTTCCTATTCTTTAGGAACAGCATTTTTAAAGCACAATACAAACATTACATGGTGTATCTCACAATTCACCTCAGATTCCTATACTGTAATAGCCAATACTTTCATTGGAGAGATAGGTAGGTTTGCATTTTATTGACATTTCACATACAAGGTCTGTGTTCAAAATCACGTACTCACGTCCTGCATACTACATACTCTGTATGTACTGCATACTGCCTACTAAGTTAACGATTAAGTATACCATTACCAGCAGACTGTTCACACTCAAGTATACTCAAGCAATATGTCTTCTCTGCATCACACACTTTATCAATCACAACATTAACCGTCCGGGCTGCTGTTGAATGAAAATTGTTAATCATGTGATTCACTCTCAGTATTTTCTCTGACAAAAAAAATACTTAAAAAAATACTAATGTATAAGAAATACAAAGGTGAGGTGAAAAACAATGTCGGATGATAATCATTGTTTATAGTATTTGGGGCTGAATTAAATCACAGGTCAAATTTGACCCGCTAACACAAACAAATTGTGCAGCTTTGTAACACATTACAAAGGTTAAACATAAGCTTATCCAAATATATAATACAGTACAATCCAGTGTTCAGACTAAAATTCAGGGTTAAAGTTGGGGTTAATACTATTAATTGACACTGATAAGCAGCATACCAAAATAACCCCCTCCAACCACCCACCCATACACAACAGAATATCTTAATGTAAGCTGAGGTCATGAGTAGTGGCCAACACCATTACAAATGGCTGTAGCACTAAACGCATCAACAGTAGCAAAAGAGGAAAGAGCACATTCATTCAGGCCAGTCAATACTGTTAGCAGGGCGGGCTAATAAATAACCCAGAGTTTGGTCCCGGGGTTGGCGATGTCTTCCAGTCGCCTGTGGCATCTTAATGTGCTGTTTTAATCAGGGCCAGCGGGTGCTAAAGGGCTTACGCTAGCACATTGCCTGCTACATTTCCCCACACGTTCCAGGGATTTACATAAAGGGCCAGTAAGCCATCACCAGAGCCCCTTGTCCTGCCTTGTTATTCCCATTCTCATTCCCTGTATCAAAACCTCACTGCGGCCTTGGGTAGCTTGTCAAACTTAGACTTAACCCCCTCCATTCTATTATTATAAAATCAAAAAGAGAAATGGCTGGTGTTGGGTCAGGGGCAATATGGAAGGCTTTGATGGGTAATGATGTTGGAACCCCCATTTTACCAGCTTTTATCCTGTTAGAGTAAAAAACTCTTTGTGCTGGTCTGAGGTGTACAGCATGCGAGGGAACAGGCAGCAAAGGGAGAGCCAGGGCAGAAGTTGGATGTTAATACAGATATTGTTTAAAGATTATAGGAGGCTCGCTGAGGTTCAGCTGGAAGATTTAAGTCGCCGCCTTTCTGCACCGGTAACCATGCCAACTACATTGGGAAACTATTAAAACAGCTCTGCATCACAAAGTAGGGACACCCCTATGAAAGTAGCAAAATGGCAGTCTATTGGCCCACAAACCCAGGATAAGCTTCTCATCAGTTTGGGAACTGCAGGCTGCTTATGGGACAAAACATATTGCAGAGGAGAGGATTTTGACTCACCGACTCATTTTCATACATATTGTTTCCATAACTTTTGGGGTTGGATAAGCTAATGGCAGCAGTAGAGTCTTTCAAATCATCAGCAGCAGGAATTCCTTAAGTAATTGCACTTTCAGTGTCCCTGTTAGTGTCACTCAGAGCAAGATAGGATGTGGGGCATTTTTTATAGTTCATAAATCTCAATTTAAAACAGTAATCTGTGAATGTTGGTAGTTCATAGTAAAGAAAACAAAATAAATACCTAGTGTAGGTCATTTTTGTGTTCAACTTTGGGAAACACTTAATTTCTTCTTGCTGAGAGTTAGATTTGATTGATACTACTCTAATGTATGTACACAAGCTAGAGCCAACAAGCAGTTAGCTTAGCGTAGACTGGACACAGGAAGGAGCTAGCCTGGCTCTGGCAAAGGTAACACAATCTCTCTACCAGCACCTCTAAAACTACAACATTAGCATGTTATATTCACTTTAAGTTGTTGTTTTACTGGATGCTATAAGCTTTAACCATTTCTCTGACTTTCTGGAGTCTTGTCGTCACCGTCAAACTAGCAGGGAACCGGTGGAGACTCCAGGAAGTCACTGGCCTGGCCAAGAAATTGTCCTGCAAATAATCCTCCTTCAAAGTTCAACGTCCTTGCGGCTTCAGCTCTGTTGTTGGATCAACATGAGCAGATTTGTTGCTCAGGACCCAAAGGAATCAGGAGTGTTAACATGAGTGGTTCTTGAGAAAGCTACGGGCAGCAATACCACAGATCAAGCAATCAGCCTGTTCCCAACAGGCATGTTTAAAAACGGGAAGTGCATGAGTTCTTGAAATTCTGATTAAAATGCCTGAACAGCATCATCTGCTGGCCGGGCAGGCAGAGGCGGACGGGCTCCTGCTGTTCTACTTAGATGTCCAATCAACAAGCAAAATACAAGATTGACACCACGTTGGTTCAATGATAATTTCCAAATGTTGTCTTCAAGTGGTAGTAAAACAATATATTCATATTATAGTAGCATTTGAAAAAATTGAATTAAAACGTGTGAATTGCAAACTACTTATAAACACATCACAAAATACATACATTTTATTTTTACCTTTCAACAGAGTCCAAATTTCCCTTTTTTATCAAGCAGTAGCTTGCTTACGTTACTTGCCAACGCAACAGTTAGCTTGTTGTAGCAGCCCTAAGGGACTGTTAACGGCAAGAATGTATTTGGACTATGGGGCACGGCAGGACGCTGCCAGGGAGCCGATGAAGAGCTCCGCTCTTCTGGCGCAGCCTCGGGCCTTGCTGCCTCAGCTGTTGGGCTGGATCCACAGCGGGACTACGTGGAGTGCAGCGGCCCAATGTGCTGCTGTGCTCAGCTCACTGGATCCGGACTGGATCCTTGTATGGGCAACAGAATGCTACACAGGCTATATGGCATGGATGATGTTTTGGTGAGTCAAAGGTATATGGCATGGAATTTGTTTCTACTTCCATTAGATGGCATCATTTTTGACAGAGCTATATCTGATTTAACTACGGTTCAATTGTAATATTGGAAAGACCACGCCCCTCACTATGTTTAATGTGCTCTACAGAAAAGCCTCTTGGACCATTTAGGGAATTTAGGGGGCAAAAATGCAGCTATTAACAATTATCAAAGGCATTTTATCAATATTAATACAGTTATCAATATCAAATTAAACAAATGGGGAACCATCCTGAATAACTGAACAGTCTCAAAAGGGGTGTTCTCTTAAAAATGCATATATTAATTGGTTTAATTAATGAATTTCATATTTATAAAGTGAACATTGGAGGAGTGAATCTGAGCACTGAACAAATAATCACAGACAACTCCTCTTTAAAGTCTAATAGAATTTATTTCACTTCAGCAATGCCAATTAATAATACATACTTCTGCAATCACTAAACATCTATCATCCTGCTACACTGTAACAAAGGCAAAATAAGCAGGCATGTGGTGTGTGTTTTGAATGAGGAAGAGGAAGAAGAAAAAGAGAGAAAGATGGTGACGTGACCACGTGGATGGCTAAGCCACGAGAGAATTCAAGATGGCAAGGGAATCCGCCAGAATTGAGACTCTTTGAAATTTAAACATATGTTGCCAACAGAGAGTGCAAGATGGCTAATGTAGCGCCAATATGACGTGGAGTGGAGCTGAGTTGCACTAACACATAGGACCCTATTTTAACGATCTAAGCGCACGGCCTGGAGCAGATGCGTTTAGGGCTAGTTTGACGGTGGAAAAAAGGGTCCGTGTGCCGGGCGCATGTTTCAAAAGGGTTGTACTTAGTGTCTTCATTAATTCATAGGTGTGTTTTGGGCGTAACATAATAAACCAATCAAAGTGTCATCTCCCATTCCCTTTAAAAGCCAGGCGCGTTTGTACATTGGTACATTGCTATTATCAGTGTTGGTCAAGTTACTTGGAAATAGTAATTGGTTACTGATTACTGATTACTTCTCCAAGAAAGTAATCTAGTTACTTTACTGATTGCTTATTTTCAAAAGTAATTAGTTACTTTACTAGTTACTTTACTAAGTTACTTTTCAAAAACATGATGCACGACCTGTGAACTGTTACACCCATAAAACTTTAGTTATTCACCGTCCAGATGTCAGCAGTGGTGGAAACAGTCTACATCTCCGAGTGCAGCCTTCAGATTAGCGTCCATTATGTCATATTCTCTCTCAAGGTATCCTGCAAATGACTTTCTCTGTGGCAGCTTGACACCGTGTTTGGTCGGTAATTTCAACAGTGGAAATTGGCAGCATGTCCTCGACAATATAGCCAGTGACGAGCTTCTTCAGTTCAGCAGTCCTGTCGCTTTTAAGTCTATTTTCACCTGTTTAGCAGGAGAGGGGGGGGCTCTCGGAGGTTCGCCCGGTGGAATTGGATGTAGCCCCAGAGAGATTCACATTCCTGTGCCAGCCTGCTAGGTGCTTGCTCATATTTGAGTGGAATTTTTCGCTGTAGATAAAAGTTTTCTTCCCACGCAGAGTGTACAGCGGACGCTGATGTTTTTGTCACCTTTAACCGAGTCAAACTCAAAGTAATGTCGGTACTTCCGAGCATTAAATGCTACATGATCCTGCTCTCTCCCGCGCTCCATGTTGTCTCTTGTTCAACACTACACATGTCGGTGTTAACACTGACGTCGCGGCGCTCATACGTCATTGTCACTCACGAGACAGTCTCACCAAACAAAATCACGGTTAAGTAATGCAGTAACGCAGCCTGCTTACGGGGAAGTAACAGTAATCTAATTACTGTTTTTGCAATTGTAATCCCTCACTGTACTCGTTACTTGAAAAAAGTAATCGGATTACTTCTAACGCGTTACTGCCCATCAGTGGCTATTATGATGGTGGATTTGCACCGTAATATTTGTATTTGTAATCTTTTGCGTGTTTGTGTGCTGCTGCGCTTCCCTGTGTGTGTAACAGGCATAGTGTGTGCGCGCTGTGCATAATCCTAGGCACATTTTACTAATTTGCTGTTAAAATAACAATGAAATGCTGCGTTATTGACTTTAGAACAGGTTTTTGTTGGTCAATGGCGTGATCACTTCCCGCTGCCTCAAGATAGCAATACACCCAGAATTCACCTGAAGACACCTCCCTGTAAAACCAGCACACCAATGGGCACAAAGATGGGAGCAGGTGCATTTGCTATTTAAACGACGTGGGCGCTGGACGGGAAATTGACAACTGCGTCGGTCTTAAACTAGCAAAGACACTTGCATTGGGCTTTGCGCTGCGTCAGGTGTAAGATAGGGCCCATAATCTCTGAAGGCAAAGGACTATGCAAGGACCGACGAGGCTTGTAGGTGTGTAAGTGTGTGAGAGAGGGTTTATGTGCTTGCGTGTGTGTGTGTGTGTGTGTGTGTGTGTGTGTGTGTGTGTGTGTGTGTGTGTGTGTGTGTGTGTGTGTGTGTGTGTGTGTGTGTGTGTGTGTGTGTGTGTGTGTGTGTGAAAGAGGAGGGGACAAGCTCCGATGTGTGTTGGAGGTCTGAACTTTTGAACAATGAAAAAAAAGCTCATTAACCTCCACAGTAGCACGTCAGTAACACGTCCCAACGACGTGGGGCACACAATGAATGCAGCTTATTAAGCCTACATAACAAAGCAGCAAACACTGTGATCAAGGCACTTTAACACAGCAATAAAACATACAAACAAATATAGTAAGATTTCAACTACAATAGAGCTTAGAAAATGAACACACTCACTGATCTCTGCCCAGATTTAAAGCCTCACCTGTGTCGCTTCTCCTGAAGAGGTTAAAGTGTGTGTCCGTCTGTCAGTTTCGTTCGGCGGGTCCTCCCAGTGAAACAAAGGTGGCCGTATGTCACTTGTCAGCGAATTAAAGGAAAAGCTGGTCCTTCAAGTGGCAGCAAAGGAAAACAGCTGAGTCAACTTGAAAAAAAGAGCAGCGTTCAGAGTTGCGTTTCCACAGGATACAGAACACGTTACAGTAAACACAAAACGGTCTGTTACTCGTCCAGTGAGGTGAAATCTGCTAATTAAAGTACAAACATTTGACTAAATCGTCTCCTATAGCGATTTGACTGTGTAAAGATGAGTCCAAGTCGGTGCATCAGACTTTTATCTGCTGGGTGACGTTTCGGGGAACTGCCAGAGTTTCCTTAAGTTTCTGCCACTGAATAGCCAGGATCTAAATTTGGAACTAAAGTAACCCCTAGGTGAGTACCTCAACTTCTGGGGGTTTGGCTAGTGATGTGTGATACCACTTAATTCCTATTCCATCCGATACCAAGTAATACCCAGGCTGGTATTGCCGATACCGATACCAATACCAATACTTTTTACGTATTTTATTTGTAGTGTGATGTGACAACTAGTTTAAAGTAAAGTAAAAAAGTAGGCTGTAGGCTTACCAATTCCAAATTATAGCTCCATAATGACAAGACAATAAACTACTCTCATATTATTTAATTATAAAGAAAATCTCAGAGACTTGTACAGTTAAACAGGTTGAAAATTAGAAACAAATAAAAAAATACATACACTCTTAGCACTGATCTCGGGAAAGCTACTCATTGTTGCATTTATTTCATTAGGATAGTTTACTTCATGTTTCACTCGTATTTTCTATTTGAACAAACTGCTTTCTGTTAGCTAATTGTAAGAATGCTGGGATTCCGGGGAACTCTTGAACATTAAAAAACTAAAGCCTTAAGACGTGAATAACTTCCCCACAGTCAGTGACAACTCTATCTCCCTGTACCTGGATAACTTCTGCCGCTGCTGCCAAATGACTCCCTGATTGAAGTCTGTCTTGCCCTAGCACCTTGCGTCTTCTCGCCCTGGACCTCCTCCTCAGACCGCCGCTTCATTATATCATCATATTCACTCTTATGACTTAACCTCAGATGTTTTGTAGTGTTACCACTGTATTTCACTGTCTTTCCACACACATCACACTCAGCGTCGCTGCTGTCTTTACAGCTAAAATACAGCCAGACTTGACTCCTTTTGCTGTCAGCCATAGTCACTCTGCAGTCTGCAGTCTTCGTAGCGGGAAATTAAAGAAGCGCTGCTGCAGCGGCCGGCTCCGTCACAGAGCCGCAGTGCACACACAACTGACCGGCGGAAGGAGAAGTAGACAGGCTGTGTTTTCTACAAGCAGGCCTTCTTTGTTTGTTTAAGGAGGCCACATGGTTTTCTGTTTAAAAGCCCACATTGTTAGGTTCCAACAACTATAAAAGTCCATCATGATGGATTTTTTGCTAATTTTCCAAGACATTTGTTAACACCACATTTTTTTATACAGCATTGTGGAACTAAGATACACTTTACTGAAATGACCAAGCTTCCAGCTGCAAAACATGTGAAACACCGGTCGGAGATGTCCAACTCTTTGCTCTTATCACTAATCTCAGACCTGTTTTGTTGCTGATGGGGGTGCAGGGGTGGTGTGGGGCATTCTCTTCTTTTGTTATCCCTGAGGGGGGAGAGCCAGGCAACAGATGTCAGGCTTTTGAATTGGCTCCTCAAACATGACCCCAGAGGTCAAGGTTCTATATATCTCTGTGCTTTTTCCCAAATGTTTCCAACAATGTTCAAACCCAGAAGCATCTGTAATTTTAATCAATAACAGTGTGTCATTGGTCGCCTGTCAATGGCGCCATTCAACCTTGGACACCTGTAGTTGCTCTAACTTTTGTCAAAACACAGGAAATTACATGCCACTTTGCAACTCAGTAGAGACCTTATTTAATGATAAATTTTATCAACAATGTTTAACACAGTCACCTTTTATCATCTAAATTTGACTGTAATGGCTGCTGTCACAACCGTCATCGTGTACCCGGCTCACAGTAACATATTGTCAGCTAAACTTAACTGTAACAACGGCTAAAATTAACTGTCATGTGTCGGTTAAACGTCACAGCTGCTAATCTCCCTTAACAAACAAACTTGGAACATGAGATCATGTTTAAATCGACAAGACACAAAGCACATGAGCGGGTTCAGAGGGAGCTGTGGCAGTAAAGTAATAGTGTTAAAATAGGTTTTAACTGCTGCTTTGTACTCCTGTATGAATATTGTATGTTACAGTTTTTTACAATTGCTATGACAATTCTTTGAATACTTTTAACAACTTTCCTAAACTCTTAACACAGCACAACATCCGCCTGTGTATGCTATACATTTAACACGTTTCTTGTTGCTTTTACACAAAATGTATACAGTTAACACAAATTGAAAATGCTTGAACTTCTTTTACACACAAGCTCAACCAAGACCAAAACAATGGATTTTTACTGACCAATTTGCAAATGCTTTCACACTGTATGTCTGAACAGATAACATAATCTTCTAAACCTAACGTATAGGCTAAAGTCACAGTGTTTTCATATTGTAAATTGAAACACAAATATATCCCCTGCATTTTATTCCATTGCAGCTGATTCCCATCTAGGAAACACACTCGGGTGTTGAAGTTCTTTTAATTGCATGACCATATGTTACTGTAGTACATACAGTAAAAGAGGAGATATTTGGGCTGATTCTGTGTGGAAAAGGAACAATACTGTAAATATGAACACAGAGAAAGTAAGAAAAATTCCTGCATGGGTGAGAGGAAGACGAGTACCAGGACAATTCTGTCTCTGTCTTCTTTTTTTTCATTACATTAGATTACATTTCATTTAGCTAGCCAAAGCGACTTACAATTGCTACATATGTCAGAGGTTGCACGCCTCTGGAGCAACTAGGGGTTACGCAAGTGTTTTGCTCAGGGACACATTGGCTGATGTATCATAGTGGGAATAGAAACCAGATCTCCCACACCAAAGGCATGTGTCATATCCACTGCGCCATCACTACCACCATGTCATAAACCATATACATTCTAAGCTACTCTGAGATGGTCATTCATTTTTTTGTTCTGAATTTCTGCAGCAAAGGAAACAAAATGCATTTACTAAACCCACCAAAACACAAATGTAGAGAGGCTTCAAACGAAACTGCAGTGCAAAACATAATCTATGATCAATACAATCTAGTGTCTATTGTATAAGGAGCAGACCTGACACATATAAAATAATACAGTTTCTGTAATTCCACCTGATATTAGTGTTTTTATGACACTGGGCTATGACGGACTAAATGTTCCTGTTGGAAGAGAACATATGTTAGTGTTTTGGAAGAATTATTTGATTTTGGGACATGTTTGCGGTGTTTTGGTAGACTTAGTGTGTTGTGTTAGTGTATTATTGTATTTTGGAAATTAGTGTTGGAGTTTAGTTTACAATGTGTGATTTTGAGCATGAAATGAACTGTTTTGTCAATTGTGTGTTGTAGGTGTGTTGGTGTGTTAAGAGTTTAGGAAAGTTGTTAAAAGTATTGAAAAAATTGTAATATCAATCGTAAAAAACTTTAATACAGTAAATGAGCCATGGTGAAGCATGTACTAAAAGCCTAAAGGCAATCAGCAAATGCAAGAGCAACTTTAGTTCACCTGAAAAAGACAGAACGACAGAAAGAGGAGTGTGAGCTAACCTGACTCCGCCAGATGGATTGCTTCGCATTTGCTCAGCATATCCATCTGGGAACTTTCCATTGGAGAACGTTTGGGAAGGGGCGAAAATACTGGTTAGCTGATTGGATAAACCACCTATGTTGGTGATAGACGGACCAAATCAACCAATCAGATCAACGAAGTGTATGACGTACCAACAGAGCAACGACGAAGCCAGGCTCCCCCTGCTGCTGCAAGCAAAGCATAGCTCGTTAGCTCAGCGAGCAAGCAACATGTCGGTAAAGGATATTTGCCGTTTGTGTAACGAGAATTTTGGAATAAAGGGCCCCATTTCAGGTTCCCGGTCCATATTCCTAAAGAAGGATCCAAGAGAAAAAAGCATTAGCGAGCGGCTAACAAAATCAGGGCTACCGCTGTCTGAACATGTGTCTAGATCAGGTCAGATTTGCATGCGTTGCTTCCGCTTGCTGAGCCTCGTGAGACCATCCTGATCTCGCGAGCTCCTCGTTGCATCACACCTAAACCCGCCTCAAAACCAACGCTGATTGGCCCAGTCGTTTGGCGAACGGCTCCAAATTTTCTCTGCCTCAAGATGCCAGACTGATCTGCAAGCAGAAAACTGGAGCTCACGAGATCAGGATGGTCTCACGAGGCTAAGTGTGAGCTGCATGGCTGAAAATGCTCACCCTGGAAACAGCAACCACAGTAGAGCAGAGGAGGGTATTAGCCCGACACAGGCATAGGTTACCTAGGAATTAATGAACTTTCAGTTGGACTCCTTATCCCATCGTATTGACAGGATGAAGTCGAAAGCCTCGCTCTGCTCTGCTCCCGAGTGGAAGAGCAGAGAGGGAGAGTTTCCTGAAATGAAAAAGCAGCAGCTCTTATCTCTGAGACAGGTTGTAAGAAGGGCCAACGAACAAGGCAGAGGGCACACACACACACACACGCACACACACACACACACACACACAAATCTCTAAGTGAGAAAGCGCTCGGCAGGCCTGACCGCATCGTGTAGAACACTTGGCTCAGGTCAGATAAAAGCAGTCTGGAATGAATCATTCTCTCACTGCTGGATGGGTGATGGTAGTGTGTGTGTGTGTGTGTGTGTGTGTGTGTGTGTGTGTGTGTGTGTGTGTGTGTGTGCGTGCACGTGCGGATGGTGGGTGTTGGAGGCCACCCGATCCACATGTCTCTGTGTGTTTGTGTATGGAGCAAACACTTTGGAAGTATAAAGCCCAGGTACAAGGTTCTACTAGCCACGCAACGCCAGCGGACCATTTCAAAATCTCAATTTGGAAAGCTAAAAGCCACACAAATCAGCTAAATACAAAAAAGGGTCACAACCTACTGCTCTGATAAACCCCCAGAACATATGAGGGTAAAACAGGGCTTGATCTCCAATTTCTCAACTCCAGCTACCATGTTTTTACAGATTAAAAATCAAAGCATGAGCCAAAGTGGCATGCAGTGCTCAGATTTTCTACTTCGTTTTGCATTCACCATTTAGCTTACTTTAGTTCGCCAGATAGTTTCTCACAGCCCAGTATTCCTGTGATGTTCATTCTACAATTCTGCATCTTACAACTAAAGTCCAATACCAATGTTTAGTGCCATTGCAGGAAGTAGTGTGTAGATTGTGGAGATGGGCATGTAGTGTATCTGACCTATAGTACATTCAGAACACTGGAGTTTTTGTCCTGCCATTTACTTTTCTACTTTTAAAATCACAATTAGTGCTGTTAAAAAATGTAATCAAGTTAATCACAGTTAAACACGATTAATCGCAAATTTTAAAATACAAGGATTTACTTGTAAACGTGCAATGTTGAAATAAATAAATGCATAACAAACTGCTTTAAAGAAACAGATTTTTCAGTTTTAATTTCTCAACCATTAACATTTATAAAACAAGTGTTCAATAACAATCTTCCATGTATCCATCCATAGCAATAATAAACAGCTGTTACAAAGTAATGTCTGCTACAAAGTCACAAATATCTTACCTGTTACCTGCTTACCGGTTTTGCATAGAAACATCAACTCAAATGAATGCAATAATAAGTAGGCCTATTTTAGAATATGCCATAGTGCCATGATGAATGTAAAGAGACAGAGGGAACAGTCTCTACATTCTTGGTTAAAGATAATTAGGGCTGGGACAGTTTAATCAACATAATCAACGTCATCCATTACAAAAATACATTGATTTGCATAACGTGCGTCGATGCGTCGGAATAGAGGCAGATGGCAGCGCCCATAAGCTTAGAGCTTAGATTTGTCTGAAGAAGTTGCAGCTAAAAAACATCGCCAACGGTCAGCGTGATTTATGGTCCTGCGGAGGCTCCGCGCAGATCTTTCACCTTAGCCTACGTAAGTGGCCTGAAGTTTATACTTGTGCGTTGGTGTGTGCGTCGATCTCTTTAGGAGAATAGCAGGCCAGCATGTGTGTGTGTCTGTGTTTGTGTGTGTGTGTGTGTGTGTGGGGAGTGTGTGGTAGTGCGAGTGAGAGAGTGATGGTGAGTAGCGACTCTAGAGGCATAGTAAGAGGAACAAAGTGTCTCCCCTGTGCTTTCTGACCATGGTGGGAAATCTGTAGCAGGAAAAGTTAACCCTCTACTCGAGACACTTTGTTTATCTCACAATGCCTCAACAAAAATAATCGTTAGGGACAGCCTTAAAGATAATTATTTCAAACTGTGCATCTGTGCAACATGCCTCCTGTTAACCAATAATAGGCTAGTCTACTTTCAACCAGTTGCTCAGGCAGACTAGCTTGTTGAGATTTTCACATGACAGAGTAACACATCAATTTTTTTTTGATTAATTGCGTGCGTTACTACGTTAACGTTGAGAGCCCTAATCACAATATTTCCCTAACAAAGTGTTTTAGTTGCCCGACGTTACATACTTTCACCATAGTTTGTTTGCCATAGCCTTGATCTTTTCCTAACGTTAACCATACAGCATTGAACTTTATAATGTTTTAATTCTGGGGTGCCTGGGTAGCTCACCTAGTTGAGCGTGTGCCCCATGTACAAAGGCTCAGTCCTTGTTGCAGTGGCTGCAGGCTCATCTCCGACCTGCAGCCCTTTGCTGCATGTCATTCGTCCTCTCTCTCCCCTTCCACATCCTCAGCTGTCCTGAATAATAAAGGTCTGACGTAATAAAAAAATAAGTCTAAATCTTTAATTTAAAACAGTGCCCTGACGTGTGGAAACAACACAAATAAACAGTGTAGTTGTTTAAGAAGGAATATAAGTTTATCTGAATACACATATTAAAGAAATTATCATTTTTTTCTGTAAATTTCGAATACTGTCACTGCACACAAATTTGGAATTTGGTGACGTATGCGCAATGTGCATAATGACTTTTTAACTATATTCAGTGAATAGACGAAGAAGCCAAGTGCGTTGTAATGAACATTTAGGCAAGTTTGAACTGTCAAGTGAATAGATCACATACTATCTATGTACTCCCCCCCAATCGCCCACCCACACAAAGTTACTGTCTTACTGAACTCAAAAGCACAGTTGTACATTTTGACTGTCCTGCTAATAGAAAATTGACATTTGCGAAGCTTTCATGAAAAAAAGAAGAAAAAACAATCTAATCTCTAACCCTTTTTAATGAAGCCAAAATAGAAAAAAAAACATCTTGAGTGGCAGAGAAAATGCTTAGCATGTGTTGTGTGATCCTTCGCCCGCTGCACAGATATTAAGACTTTTGAATGAATAAATTAGCAGAAGGAAGCAGACGCCAAATCCTTTCCTTTGTGATTAAAGAAACTCCATCAGATTCCGCGCTTTTCTATTAGACTTGGTGTTGCAAAGAAAAGAAAATGGCATTCTTTTGGGTTTTCTGCTCTTACACACACACACACACACACACACACACACACACACACACACACACAGTCACCTCACAATCCTCCCGCCTTGTCCACTTATTTAACACATTTCTCCAGGGCACCATTGCTATTCTGTCTGTCTGTGGCTGCACAAAGATTAGCCCTCTGCTTTGATTTAAAAAAGAACCAAGTAAAAGAGGGAAAAAAGAGTAATCACACTTCAATTCTTGAACCAATTTTGAAAAGAGAATTTCCTCTAATTCTCCACATAATAATGGGTTTATAGTCTTTATTTGTAAGTGAATGGGTCAACCTTAATTACAGTCCTTGGAAGCCTTACATTATGCTTTTGTAATCTCTGACACATCGGCACTTCATGAGATTACTGTTTAATAGGTGGTAATATTTCACTTTACAAAACGTGATTACCCTTTGTTGATATCCATTTCTATACAATGCTGCGTCTTGTGATCTGCTGAAATGGAGTTGTAATGAACTCACATTTTAATATCCACATTTAAATAATTATAAGAATACACAATTTCTTCCTTTCTTTTGCATAATGTCCCCATTACTGCAGTAGTACTTTGTGTGAGGGAACCAACAAAGATGACTTACTGTACTACATGATAAGTGAACAGCAGAGCCTTTGGACACTGTCACGAGATGGAGATGAGACAGAGTTGAGGAACATTGAACACAGAAGTTGCAATTACTAAGTCACACTATGGGTTTGTACTAACCCTTTACATTCTTACACACACACACACACACACACACACACACACACACACACACGCGCACACACACACACACACACACACACACACACACACACAGTGTGCAGCGGCTCAGTGCATACTGGGATAGTCACCATGGAATGGGTAATGAATGAATAAAAATTGAACGATAAAAGGAACTGATGGAAAATTGATATATCAATTAAATGAAAGGGATGAACTTAGAAAGAAGCTCAAAATGATTTAAAAAATGGATGGGTGAATAATTAAAAGGAATATGCATTTCCATGAAATGAATTACAGTAATGAACTACTAAGGAGAAAAAAACACAAGAACAAACAAAAGGCTTTATAATTACAGCAGTTGGGTGAATGTATGCATGAATGAATTTTTTGGGATAAATTAGTTAATAAAATAAATAAATAAATAAAAAGATTTTTTTTAGATAGGGAGAATCAAATAAATTTGATCTAACTGATATTATGTATGATAAATTAATAAATAAATATAAAATAAAGAAATGGCTCTTAGGATGAAGGAATGAATCAAAGATCCCTTATTGTATTTAAAAAAACATTGAAAATGAATGAAGAAACATTAAAACAAGGAACAAATGAATGGGTGAATGATAATGATGAATGAACAAATGAATGCATGTGTGGATGAATGAGTGAATCAATGAATACAAAACAATGGACAATATTTAAACAAGGAGTACATGTATGAGTGAATGGGGGTGGCCTCTAGTTGTAGGCTCAGTCTTTGCCCGTGGCCCATGTTCGATTCTGACCTGAGGCCCTTTGCCCCCCCTCTCTCCCCCATTTCATGTCTCTCTTAAGCTGTACTAATAAAGGAAAAAAGCCCTAAAAAATATCTTTAAAAACAATGTATGGGTGAATGAATGCATGATGAGGCAAATGAATACTGTTAACACTAAAACTAAAATAGTACGCAATCTACTGTTGCATTCAATTGCCTTTAACGCATTATCAATTGCAATTTTCATCTACCTAAACATGTATTCTGCTCTGGTCTCTTAAACTGTGGTACAAAGGTCACGTTTCCTTCCCTTGTTTTATGTTGTTTTTGTAATCCATGTGCTTTTTTCTGTACCTTTTGTTATGCAGTGCTTGTCTATGATGCAGAATTATTCAAATCATGTGTTGGCTTTCTGCTTCATCCACCATCCACCACTGGCTTAAATGAAAGCAGTGTATGACTTTACTCTGAGGCTCTAGGGAGTATTATTATGGAAGTGTGTGTGTGTGTGTGTGTGTGTGTGTTTGTGTGTGTGTGTGTGTGTGTGTGTGTGTGTGTGTGCGTCCATGCATTCTCTACACAGGTCCCCCTTCAAGCCTGGAGAGGAAGAGGAGGAGAAAGCCTTCATCCTGCCTCCTTCAGAGGTGACTTCTATCTGCATATGAAACTGGAAAGCCCCTGGTCCTTGGTTTTCTATTTTATGTACTGCACCCACTCCTGCTTGTTTCATTCATTATGGAACTAATGTTGCTGTAGCCTGCCTATAGCTAGCTGATTCACAGTTTGGAAGGGGCTGTAATACAGGTAGCCTGACAAATGGTGCAACCAATCAGAGAGCCAGAATAAGTAGCTTTGCTGTGACAAGCTATGAGTGAGCATGGTTGGTTGATTGCACTTTGTGTGTACTGCTCATGCAACGACGTTGTTGTGAAGTTAAACTCCTCATTCTTAGTACAAATGAGCTGTATCAGCCAGCAGGTTGTTTTTGATGGATAGACATATTCAGACAAATGCATCTTTTTAAATGCAGGTGTGACTGAGCCTTTAGGAGAGCGTTTAGGGTTCAATGGTTGGGAATACGTCTGACAGGTACATTTGGCTATGACTGCAGTTCACATCCTATACCACCACTCAATGTTGGTTTCTTTTAACCATGACCATAGAGGGGCAGATCAGAACAAGCTGTTTTGATGTGAATTGCTTTTGAAAAGAGTTCTTTAGGAAGCCACAGACAAACGTCTGGACATGAATATTTGTTACTACTTAACTGAAATAATTGTTTTTTTTGTACGTAAACCCATTCCTATTTGATAGACTAGCTGTGTTACTCAAAATAATATAATGATGACAAGACAACATGTGAATATATTTGTTGATTATTTATCTTGTGAGGGCCAATTACTGGCTGAACAGATTTTTAACAGGCTAGCCAGCTTCAGTGTAATGGTGCAGCAGTGGGCCTATAGAGACCATCAGTTGTCTCTGTGCTCCCTAATGCAGAGCAGACATAATTTTTCTTCCTCTTCCATTCATCAGCTCCTTAAAGGCTGTCAGCTGGCTGCGGTTTGGATGGGACAGCTCCAGTTTGGCCACACTCGCCTCTCTCTGTGGCCAGCTTTTACAAGCTTTGGTTAAGCAGAACAGAGACAGAGAAACAGAATGAATAAAAGGAGAAAATTAATGGTTTTAATTAATTGCCCATACAAAGGGCAAAACCCCCATTGTGGTTATGTTTTTTTCATTTCTCTTTTTCTCTCTGTTCAGCATCTCTTCAGGGAGGCCCTGAGTGCTCAGTCGTCGGCCGGCCAGCCAAGGCCTCGCAGAAACACACAGCATATGCCAATTCCACAATCCACCCTGCTCGATAAAGTCTCTCTCTCTCTCTCTCTCTCTCTCTCTCTCTGCCACCCAGCAGTGGCAGGGGGCTTGAATCTGCCACTCATTAAGGTGAACTGCGCCAAGGCCTCTGCTGCTCGCTGCCAAGTCTTTAGTGTCTGGGTGTGTGATGGGAAAATCAGTGTGTGCATGTGTGTGTGAGCTGGTTCCAGAGGTTTCCAGTGTGGACAAAGGTCCTGGTGTTAAAGAGCTCCTATTAAGCTGTTTTGGATTTTTACCATATTTTCCAGTGTTATATAGTTGTTTGTGTATGTAATGGAGCTTTCTCTCTACACAGACAGCACTTTTTCTCAACTGCCTGAAAACGCCTCGCCCACATTCCTGTCTGAAATACCTCCATTAATGATGTCATTCATTGAGAATGCAAGCCCATTTTTTCAAATGTGCTGCCCATAGGTGCTACCAGAGCAAGCCCAGCCTGCCCAGTGGCTTGTTTGAATTTGGCTGACCAATCACAACAGAGTGGGCCAGCTGACCAATCAGAGCAGACTAGGCTTTTCAGGAAGGCGGGCCAAGAGCTCAGATAGAGTGTTTCAGGTGAAGGAGCTGCAGCAACAAACATGTTATTTGAACATCAAAGCATGTAAACCTATTCTAGTAGAACCAAAGAGTACAAATATAACACTGGAAATGAGTATAATAGAGGCTCTTTAAGAAGCTCTGCAGTGCATCCAGAAGGAGGAGGGCCTTGGTTCACCTCCTCCTCTTGGGACTCCTCAGTAGCTCCAGTGGGAAGGGATAGATAGATGGGAAGGAGGGCGAGTTGGCTGCTGTTTGTGAGACAAGGAGAGTTGGAGTCATCAGAATTAGCTAAATGAATTCTCAATATCAATCACAAGAGTGTCTCTTAGTTACGCTGCTTGGAATCAACATTCACCAGAGCAACAACCAAAATAAAGACATTCTGGGAGTAATAAAGACAGGTGGTGAGTGATCGAAATGTGTCATTGGTATTGAGAATGTTTGTTAAAGTGCATTTAATCCTTGATTAAGGTTAAATTACATTCATTTTGCATTAATTTGCCCAAAGTGCCTTTTACTAAAGTAAGTAGAAAACTTGAAAGAAGAGCTAGATGCTAAACAACATTAATAGCGTTTGGTGATACAGTACAAGTGCTTAGAAGTGCATGCCCTCTTTTACTCATTGTGGAGGATCTGATACTCAAAGGTGCACGGCGAAATTTGTCATCAAATTTGGATCTCATGAATTGTCAAAAAGATTGATAAATACTAAGAAGAGGAAAAACTATTTTTGAAACAAATGTATGTAATTTTGGAGTTAGTTGACCACTGAACTATTGCACTGCTGCATGTTAAGTGCTGAAGACTATATTTAGTATATTTAGTTTTGCATACGTCCACCAAAACAATGGTCTGGATTGAATTTCAATCAAAAGGGCTGTCTCTTCTGACCTGAGCAGCTCTTGACGTGACAGAAGATTCTGAATCAGACTTTAGTTTTATTATAGTCAAACATTTAGCGAAGTGAGTCTTAGTTCAGCAGAAGGATATGATAGTAGTTTATTTTTTTCATTAAATCCCATACCTACTATCATGCACCCAGTGCCTTTTACACTTGGGTCTTTACACAGAGTTGCTTCATGCCTGCATGAGCTATTGTTTTCTTATTAAGAGAGTGAAGATGCCAAACGACTACACTGCTACTTTGGATGTTGCTAGCTGTTCAAGATGACGCCTGGTTACGAGATAACATGAAAGTGACTTGTGACAGAGGTAAAGGACAAACACTAATACTTCTGAATTCTGAACTCAATTACAAAATCCAAGGTTTTGCCTGTTTGTTGTGTTTGTTCCTTTTACCTGGCACACATTGTTGATGTGACCACTTTGATGCAATTTACCACTGCACTGTACTGTGTAATGTGTTTATTGTTGAGGTATTCTTGTATCTGCCTAATGAGCGGTTAAGCAGAAGCATACGTATGAAATATATAATTATATCAAAGTCAAAATGATACATTAGTAAAAACAAAAGAGAGACCGTGGTCGTAACTCTCAGACTAGTGCTGTCACATCAGTGTAAACAGAAGTTAGACTGTTCACTTTCTGCCACTGACAGTAATGTCATAGGTTTTGCCTCTTTTTGCTTTTGGAGATCAGCTCAGCCCAGGCCACCAATAAAACTGGGTGTTGTTTGTGATTGTCTCTTTCATTAATAGATAATAGACTCATGTATCATAAATAATATGGTCATCAACTGCTGATTTTCCCACATTATTTGAAGCAAAAAAATATACTTAAAATAAATACAGATTTAGCATCTTCAGTCTGTGGTGGAATTCTTTTTTGCTGGACTATCAGACATGCAGGTTTATGAGTCTATACCTCAATGATAGAGGCAATAGCCACTCTGTTCACCTTTCATTTTGGTCTACTTTATAAGGGAGTTCAAAACAGGTAGTCGTCAAACTGGAATGCAAAGCCAAAAACCATCCAACTCCACATGCAGATTTCCCAGCAGGCCTTGTACGTTTCCACTCTTTCCAACCAAAATTACACCTTTATCCGTCCTCCCCCACATGCATCCCTACTCTACCATTTCACTCTTATCTGCTTGCCTCATATCTCCAAATCCCTTTTTATTGGGATTTATCGAGGCTTTTATCACTTTTCATATAAAAATGACGGGGAGTATTTCCCCTCCTTTTTGCAATGTTGCCCATTTACGGCAGAGAATTGGCGCAATTTCCGATCTCTCTACTTTTCTTTCCTGACAGTCACATTAGCATGTCATTACTGGGGCTTTCTCTGCGCTCCCAGTGGATCTGAAGCTCCGAGGACCAAGCACTGGAGAGACAAAGGGCACCAGCTGCACCCACTTCTCCTCATCCATCTCGTTATCCCTCCCTCGCTTTCTCTTCATTCCATGCTTGGCCTGACTTGGCGACATCCTGACATTACCGGTAGGTTTTGACTTGGCCAGCAGCCGAGACTTTGGCGATGGTGGCATCTTGTTGTTTTTCATTTACATCCAAGCCTTTAATTTCTGGTTTTGTACGTGAGATGATAGGTCGACAATATATGTGATTAGGCTCATTCAGCTGTTAGAGCAAGTGGTATTTTATCGCTGAAAATATGGGGTTTTAATTGGCAAGACTCATAATGGGTGATGCAGACCTCCCTGACTCTCTAATCACTGGGTTTGTTTGCTAGAACAGGTTTATATGTCAAGGACCTTCACACAGACATGTCTGGCCACGCAGGCCTTTTTGAGGAGATCTGAGCCAGGCCATAGTGACTTAAATTACAGTGAATCCCCTAGAAGACCCTGAATTCCCCTGGAACCACTCTCAAGGACTACTGGATGTAACTGAACACTACAAGGATGCCCAGAGCTCCCTGAATCCATTTCTAGAACCCTAGCTAGGCTAAGGGCCTCAAGAATGACTTGTCCCTTGCAGGTCCACCAGGAAGTACTAAAACCCTTTCAAGAATTACAGGGCCCTATTCCTGGAAAGCCTTCAGAGACCCCTTGAAGCCTTAGTGAAATAACTTCCCACTGAAAAAAGATCAACTTCATTGGTTACTGGAACAATTTCAAGAACCCTGTAGGTCCCTGAACATCCTTAAGAACTCTGGTAAGTCTTGTGGAATGATCTTCACATCCACACGTACGTCAGTGAGTCCTAGAACCCTTTTAGGACTTATGGAACCCTTCGCCCAGAATCATTTGGAACAACTTATTTTGGCCTTAGTGCAGGGGTCTTCAACGATTTTTAGAGACCCCTTAGCTGAAATAGGAACCGTGCACGGACCCCCTACTGCGTGTATTTTATATATTGCATCAGCCCCGGTTCTAGACTGAATTGAATGGGGGAAGTACGAGATGATGGTTGGGCATCAACGACTAGTGTTACTTTATGCTTTTTTGTGGCTGATAATGTGCCTTTGGTGGGACCTTTTAAGTGGGGGCTCTGGGGGTCGTCCCCCAGGATTGTTTTAAGCGTCACACACTTCATTTCCTGCATTCTGATATATTTTTATGCACCACTTTATGGTGGAAACATCCTATTTATGTGAAGGAAAATGGAAAAGGAACAGATGAAAATTCAAAATAAACAATTTAATGGCAAAGTTATAGTGCAGTAAGGGGCTTTACAGTACATCAGGCACCTGGACCCTGATCCGAGTACACTTGACCCCAAGTTTGTCTCAGTAGGCTACAGTTAATGTGTACACCAATACAGGTCATATCAGGTGTAAACCAAGTGTACCAAACCACGGAAGTGGACTGCTATGTGCGGTGGGTATGAGACGTTTTTAACCGGTTATGAAACTGTCTCAATTTAATACTGATGCCACAATATCAGACAGCACTGCAGCCCACCGTGTACAGACCCAGATCCGCTACGCTGCACCTTCGACCTGCAATCAGAGCTTCAGCGGGAGTCTGAGCTCTCCACGCCCAACCGCAGTGGCTCATCCTCCTTTTCTTTCTCAAATGCAGTTTTCCAATTGTTTAATCATTGCCTGGTGAACACTATAGTTCTGTCATTAGATGCGCAGAATTAGCGACAGGGGAAACAGAAACATGAAACAGAGTAGCCTACCCAAGCCGCGGTCTCCCACCCAACCTGCTCTAGTTGAAAACTCGTGGAGTCTGGCCAAAAGTTCCGCTCTCTCGTTGCGTCTCCATGTAAGTCCCTTTGGGGTGGACTTTGGGCTTTTTCACTTTGTAAACCTAACATGCACAAAAAGATATATAACACAATAAAGGAAAGGGGAAAAGACAAAAAGCATAATATGAGCACTTTAATATATATTTTCGAGATCCCATACAAGGATTTCAAACTCTTTGAAGTCCCTCCCTGAGCACTCACGCATAATTATACCTAGATGTCTCTGAAATCATCATTAACCTGGTCCCCCGATCCTCCTCACAATACCATGGATTACATTAAGGACCCATGGAACAGTGAAGCCAAGGAACAGTAAAGCCAATTTTGAAAACTATTATTTCAAATGATCCCCAGAAAAAAAAGTCTTTCAGGAAGCAGGGGGGAGTTACAGCTTTACTCGCCGACACAGTCTGACAACTTGATCATCATTCATGTCATTCATCATTCCAGTAGGACTAAGCCTCGTTGTTAAAACCTGCCAGTCCACCACTGGACTGGCTTAAAGCTCAGGAAAAAAATCCATCCCTTCTTAACCAGTCTGACCAGTCACATCTCCATGTATGAAAATGTCCAATAGCAAATCCTGGGACGGGGGGGCATTATAATCCACTTTATAATCCTTAATCCCTAATGTGTCCAATCCCATAACCTGGCTGACCTGCCATGTTAAAGAAGGTTGACGAGTGTTAAAGTTAGACGTTCTTGAAGAAATTCACTTTCTTCTCTGTAGTGCTGGAGCTTTCTTTGTGTGCTACGTGTCAGTCCTCTGCTTCAATGGAAGCTCTGCTGGGTACTATATTACACCTACCCTACCTGTCATTTAATTTCTGTTTTGTATTCACGACTGCTTGGCATTAGACCTGAATTTATTCCATGTGTTCATAACTTCTCTATTGTTTGACCCCACTGCTGTAGGCGCAAAATATTTAGCTATATTTTAATTGTTTTCTGACCTTATAACATAATATGAAGAAATTTATTGAAGTGGTGATCCTTCCCTTTGCCACAAACTGATATTGCACGATTGATGAAAGTGATAAAATAGAGAATGACACCAAATAAGGACATAGTTCACATTAATGTTAAATGGGCTACACATAAAACAAAAAAGTAGATATTAATTTGGCAAAAGTAATTCACAGACAAAGAAAGTAGGATTATACTATTAGCATTACGATTACACAGCAGAGATGTTTGATTAGAGAGCTAGTGCTGTCTTAAATAATTACAGATATGCATATGAAAATGTATTTCATCTAATTGATTAAATATACATAAATGGGGTATTAGAACAAACTTTTTTTATCGCAGACATCTGAATCAGTTCAAAATCATGATTCCAAGTAATTCTAAAAATAATAACAACAGGAAAAGTAAAAGTATTGAGGTGATAAAACATATTGTTGAGCTGCAAAGAGGTTCAATCACTTGTACACTGTATTTAACGTAACGGTCGTAGTTTTAAACACATAGTTAACATTGTGAAATGGAACTAGTTAAAGGGATATTTCACTGCTGGAA